>BEHA01004542.1:365420-392119 GCA_002897215.1 Eschscholzia californica subsp. californica
TGTACATATATGTGAATTGCCTATTTATGTAATGGTAATCTAGTCTTCACCTTTATGTCAGGATAATTAGCCTTAATCTTAAGGCCGCGGCTTTGGGGAATAAAGAATAATCTCCGGGGAATAAAATTCTCTAGGGAATCCATGTTTTTTTGTACGTTCTCGGGGGAATTTTATTTTTTAATCCAAAAATTAACTTGATCAAACATTAGTCCCTAACTTTCATCTTCTCTATCACCTTCACCACCACAACTACCACCACCATTTTCATCATAATCTTCTTCCTCTCTCTCTTCTTTTCCCTCTCTAAAAATTAATCTCTTCGTGAAGACAAAAAAATAAATTAATTTGCCCTTTAAAGAATCCAAACAACCAGGGATATTGAAGTTGAAGAAGAGTTAATAGAGGTTAGGAGACAGGTGTAGGTTAGTAGTTTCAGGGTCATTGCTAATGAATTGGTAAGTGCACTTTCACCTCTCTACATTCTCTCTCAACATTTTTTCTCCCTAACTAGCCATTTTGTGTTCAGAAGGTGGCAACAAATTGACTACTAGGTTAAACCTTAGTACCAATTTGTTCTTCAATTTCACCCTAGATTAAACCCTAGTGCCATTTCCTTCTTTCATTTCACGCTAGGTTAAACCCTAGAACCAACTACTTCTTCACTTTAATGAAACCGCAGACGGCAGCTTCCAAGTGGAGTCGAATCCAAAGTATACTTCTTCACAATGGATGTACTGGTCTCCCCTTCTTCACAGAAGATCAGTTTTTAGAGAGAGAAAGAGAGGGAAAAGAAGAGAAACAGGGGAGAGAAGTAGTTGAAAATGACGGTCGTGAGGGTGGTCGGAAGTTGTCACGGTGGCTGGAAGTTGTGATGGTCTTAAATTGAGAGGTTGAGGTAAGGTGAATAAGGAAATGAAGATTAAGGATCAATAATCAACTTCATAAGTTATTGGGCAAAATCATAAATATGGTCTTTAAGTCAATTTCGATTGACAAAGTCTTTATGCCCCGGAGATTTTTTATTATTCCCCAAAGCCGCGGCCAATCTTAAACTTTTGTATTTGAGACATGAAACCTTTCGTAATATAGAAAATTGAGAAAGGAATGAAAAAGAGAATCTCTAATGCAAAACTTTAAAAAATCTCTATTATGTGTCAAGTTCCAATTGAGATTCTCATTCCTACGTGACGAAAATAGAGATAAAATATATGAAGAAACAATTAATTATTTTTATAAAGAAACAATTAGTTATTTTTAAAATATATGAAGACTTGATTTCTATTGGTTCAAATTAAAATATTAAGGAATTAAACAAGTAGAAATATCTGAAGCAAGAAATAAAATTTCGGTCAATCCCGAAATGAATAGTAGAAATATTTCGGTTAGCGCAAAATCTTACAAATACTTGTAAAAGATAGATATATACGACGCAATTGTATAAAAAAAATTATTAAACCATAATGAGGCATAAAAATGATTTACAGAACAGATTAACAATATCTATTAGTTTGAGGGAGTATTAACAATTACATTTACGTCTGGGGGTAACTTGAATAACTTGTTGACAAATAAAACCTGAAAGATAACATTCTTACCGATAACAGGTGGTAAGAAACTCTATTAGTTTGAGAAGGTATCTTCAATTACACAATTATATCAAATATTTTACTAAGATAAAATTAATTTAGGTAGTTAAATCGGGGGTTGAAAAGCATTAAAAATATAATATTGTAGTGGCCAAAAATCGTATTAGGCCCATTTCGCCTAAACGCCGCCTAGGCCCAGCTTACTTGCATAAATATCACTTGGGTCCAACCCACTCGCCTGCTGGTTGGACACTCTTCAACGTGAAATTCGACTTGTTAGAAGTCTAAATGGCTCTAAGCCCTTGTGAGCGTCAATCTAGACGAACAATAACCCATCAAAAGTAATAATACTCCAAGCACCCCATGGTCGCCCTCAACTAAACTTGCGAGTTATTGAGTCAACTTCAACTCCGAAGATCTCGCCACGTATGCATTGACTGGGTCATTCAAAGATCCCACGTCGCCTCAAATACCTTTAGGCGATCTCAGACTACGAAGAGTCTAAAGTCGAGGTGGCGTCATCGTAAGGTCAAGTTACTCTAGGCGACAAATCGACGGCTATAATGAGTCTCCCTTAGGGTTTGGAGTCACTCTCAACCCCAAGTATTTCAGATTTGATAGATACCACGAGTCCATCAGTCGCCTATAAATACAAGGAGACTCAGACTCAAAAGGCATCGAATGTCAGCTAAACCTGAAGGACTCGAATATCTTCTCAATCCCTCTACTGAACTTATTTCATCTCTTTCATTTATTATCTTTTAGTAAATCATTCTAGACGACGGTATTCTACCTTCAAGCTCCAACACCCTCGAAGCTAGCTCTGTTAAAACCTCTGATCGAGTCGACTTCTCGACCTTCTCCAGGAAACGAACCTGATAAATAATCCCATAGAGTCGAAGCTCCGACCACTCTAAGAGCCGAGCCACCCTCCGACGATTCAACATGGTAATATCTTTAGCATTTCATTTGTTTACTTTGTTTATAGTTTGCTGACTTGACCGTCGGAGTCCTCTTGGCCAGCACCATCCCGGTGTCCCCAAGACTTTACGGTTCAACTGGTTTTTGTCTGTCTACAAGTCCAACCAGAACTTTGTCTATCTCGAGGTCTAAAGCCCAAGTTGCTAGTGGCCCACCAATCGGTCTTCTGTTAATATTGTGATTTTCTACCGTCCACAAATATAAAAATCAATAAATATCTATGAGAAATGAAGATTAAAAACACGAAGGAAGAGATATGTTTTTAGTCTTAGTACCTCTGAATCTTTTGCTTGATTTTCATTAGGTCGGTCGAGATTTTCATCATGTCGGTGGAAATTTTGAAACAATTTTCGGTCAAAATTTCGTGATCTAAGGAGATTTTCAGAAGATATCTCAAGAATCTTAGATATCTTAAAATATAACAATGATTGCTACTATTCGTGGGTAATACCAGACGAACACAAACAGTTCCTGCTCGTCTTTCGTGGGTTCCACACGAAACACGAGCAGCTCTGCTTGTTGTTTGATCCAAAAAACAATTTTCTAAGGTTTTTAATTTTATTTCAAATGGTTCCAGGGTTCATGAAGAAGAATAGATCTGAGTGTTTTGTTTGGATAAACCATACATTTATCTTTGGGAAGATTCTTCAATAATTTTCATTGATTTTCTTGGTGTCATGATCAACAATGTTCATCCTAAATTTCTCTCTCTACAAATTTGTGGGTGATGAAAAAGAAGTAGAATAAAGTTTAAAGTTTATAAAAGAACATAGAGGGAGGATCTAAAATAAAATTCGTAGAAGACATGAGTGAAAAACCATATACTGAAGTCTCCTTAAAAACTATTATCGATATAATTTTTCTAATTGTCCACATAAAATAGTTGTATATATAAGAAAATTGGTTGTCCAAATAGTGGCTACCAAAAGAAAAACTTTAATAGAAGTGTAATAATATTTATTAGGTGCCAACAATTGGTAGCCGTATTTGTCAGTGCATCTACTTCGCAATGCGAGGTCTCACGTTCAATCCCATGAGAATGCAAATCTAGGAATACTGAACTTGGGTATAAATAAAGTAGTCCATGTGGGCTTTACGCTATTTAATTTGTCAGGCTTTATAGGCCCGTAGTAATTAGACACTTAACGTGCTTATCACATTGCAACGATGTATCAATGTCTTTGTAATAACCGATGTAGTCTATATTAAAAAAAGGTATTTGGTATTGGAAGATCAACGTTTAGTAAAGGCAGTGCATTAGATAGGGAGAGCAAACCTTTTAGGTTATGGATAGATAAACACTATTTTCTAAAATATCACAAAACTAAACATCGGTCCCTCCCTAAAACTATGTTAGATCAAAACTTAAAAGAAAAACTCTTGAAACCTATTCGACCAAAAGAGATAGAAATCCCTGAATCTGTTCGTTTGGATCAAAGAGAAAGAGATGGAGATAGAAACCCTAACCCTTGATTACTAACACAACAGTCATCTCCTTAGAAAGATTCGTACATCTTGTTATTGCTTGATTTCTCCATAGACTGTTAGAATTTTAACATTGATTATAGTAACTTTTGAAGATTATGCTTAGCATAACAAAAATTCATAAATGAAAATAGTGAAAATTTTCATTCAGAACCACTGAAAGTTCAACAAATTTCATCCGGAGCGGCTGAAAAAACAGACAAATTTCAGCCGAGCCGACCGAAATTTGTAGTCTTTTTCATTCGACCCAACCGAAAATCTTTTACTAGAACAAAAACGACCTGAAACCCTAAAAATGTTTGCTCAAATAGAGGAAGACAAGAAAAAAAAAATTCTTTATCTGAGACATATTATCTTCATTATATATGCCTTTGTTTAAGTCTATATCTTCGTTTAAGTCGATATCTTCGTTTAAGTCGATGTCCTCGTTTCAGTCGATGTCTTCGCTTAAGTCAAATGACTATTCTTTCTTGATGTAGGTTGCCTCCTTCATTAATAGTGGTTCCTCATCCGTGAGATCATGAGGCATCATTAAAAACTTATAAATGAAGACAATAGATTTATGTATTTTGCAAGCTTTTTAATATTAATGGTGATGCTGACAGTATTAGGGTTGGGTTGTTTGTTTGAGAAAAACTATAAGTGAATTGAATATTAAATTTATCGTTAATTTTTATTCAAATCCTAATATTTCGGCATTATTTATCAAATGATCTTTATAACACTCTCCTTAAACTAATTTGATAAATGAATAGCAGATACATGAATTAACCTTTCAAACTCACTGCCAGATATCGCTCTTCCCATGCGAAAGACCAAAAAAAATTACTAGGTGGATAAACTTGATGATTCAAACCACACACTTATTTATCTTTATGAACTTATCTAACCACTTACAAGTAGAAACACAAAACTTCCTAAAATATTGGGGTATCACCATATTCTTTTGGATTTTTCTCATTCCCCTTTATTTCCCCATCCCATAGAAGAACGAGTAAGATCTTAGGAACCCTAATTTTCTTCTTCATTCTTCCTGTTTTCTGTTAAAATGGAATCAATTGGAGTTTTGATGATGTGTCCAATGTCAACTTACCTAGAAGAAGAACTCGACAAGAGATTTAACCTCTTAAGGTTCTGGAATTTCCCTTCTTCACAGAAGCAATTACTCAAAGAAAATTCGAATTCAATCCGGGCAGTTGTTGGAAACGCTTTTGTTGGTGCTGATGCAACTTTGATCGATTCATTGCCTAAATTGGAAATCATTTCTAGTTATAGTGTTGGTTTAGATAAGATTGATTTAGTGAAAAGCAAAGAGAAAGGAATTAGGGTTACTAATACCCCTGATGTTTTGACTGAAGATGTTGCTGATCTTGCTATTGGTTTGATTTTGGCTACTTTAAGAAGGATTTGTGAGAGTGATCGGTACGTTAGGAGTGGGTTATGGAAGAAAGGGGATTTCAAATTGACTACAAAGGTTAAATTTTTATCTTCTTTCTTCTTTGCTTTTGATGCATATTGTCTGAATCTGTGATTCTCATGACTGTTCTTGCTATCACTATAAAATCTGCAAATTCAGTTGAACTGTGCTTTGTCTTTCTTGATTTTGTAATATTATTTTGAGTGAACTCTATTTGCAGACGTTTACCCTCAGTTTAGTATTGAAGATAATGAATCAGTGTCTGTGAACCTCGATATCGGTGTAGGTGATAGTGTTCGTAATTCAAGCTAGGCATGAATTTATCTTAAGCTAAGTAAATTCAGAGCTTACGAGAAGGATCAATTCTTCCTTAGTGTTTAATATGAACTTCGAGCAACTTGGAAGCATATGTTGGAAAAAAGGGCTTTGCTTTTGGATCTGATATTGTCTAGTTACGCACAAAAGACGTTAACATAGACTGGTATTTCGTAGACCTAACATGATTTTATGCAGTTACCCATATCATGTACATACAAGATCTACCATTGTAGCTTACTACATTGAAGTGATTGCGAGTATCGAAAAAATTACCGAGTATGACATGAATATCTGTGTTCGATAACCGACATGACAAAAAGTGTTAAAAAAGGGGTATTCATTTTATTTGGGATTAGTTTATGACATGGCAAGCAACCTATCTGACTATTATATATATATAGATTTTATCGTTTGCGTAAAACAGATGTTCCAGTTGCGCAATCACTACCTTTGCTCAATAAGATTTGCTCGAATTGCTGCTCTCACTCATTTTGTCGTTCTTAGCACGTGGAAGAATTGATTCTATTGCAATTTTCGCTAGATTCTTTTTTCATTAATCTTACAGTTACACCCTATTATTTACCTTTGTTATGTTTTTGCAGTTTTCTGGAAAGACAGTAGGTATAGTGGGTTTAGGAAGGATTGGTGCAGCAATTGCCAAGAGAGCTGAAGCTTTTGGTTGTCCAATAAGCTACTATTCCAGAAACCAAAAGCCCGATTCAAAGTACAAGTATCACTCAAACATTCTGGATTTAGCTGCCAACTGCGATATCCTCGTGGTTGCCTGCCCACTTACACCAGAAACTCATCACATTATCAACCGAGAAGTTATGGACACATTGGGCCCTAAAGGTGTCCTTATCAATATTGGGCGTGGTCCTCATGTCGACGAACCCGAGCTTGTCTCTGCACTGGTTGAAGGCCGCTTAGGTGGAGCGGGGCTTGACGTATTTGAGAACGAGCCAGAAGTACCAGAACAACTGTTTGGGCTCGACAATGTGGTGCTGCTACCACACGTTGGAAGTGGTACGTGGGAAACCCGTAAGGACATGGCAGATCTTGTGATTGGAAACTTGGAAGCTCACTTTCAGAACAAACCTCTGTTAACCCCTGTTGTTTGATTAAATATTATGTTCCAAGAGAATCTATGTCAAAGATTATTTTTAAGAACTGATTCTGATGAAAGGAAGAGCTTGTAATGTTATCTTGCACATTATGCTCAATCTGTTAATAAGCTATTGAATATATTTGATTCTGGCAGAGGACTCCGAGATTCGAATCTGTCGATGAGGACAGTTCAATGTGGAGATATTGATTGACTATCACTAATCTAACCTTCCATACATGTTGGACTCCCTTCCATACATGTTCGACTGGGCAAGGTACCTCCAGTGCCTTGTTAAGACTGGCAGGGCGGAATCTCACATAGGTCCGATTGGGGGCCCTGGGTAGGTAGAACATTAGGTTCAACTCCATTTTTTTTCAATTGTATCTCTATGCAAAAACGTAAAAGACCGATCATTTGAAGTTGGGAGCGAAAATTGGAGTTGAGAAGATAGTAGCTGAATCAATTGACTCTTTGTCTGAACTCTTCCTTCGAACTGCGAATTGTTTGGGTGGAATAAAATTGGAGTTGAGAAGATAGTAGCTGAATCAATTAACTCCATTTTTTTAAATCAAAATATAGATTTTTAGAGTTTCTCTTGAGTGTTGCATTGGAGAAGGTTTTGCAATAGAGTGTCTCTAAATGGCCAAATAGGAAAGAGACCATTTAGAGATCCATTTTTCACACTTGACACATAGGATTTTTAGAGTTTTTGTTAAGTCTTGCATTGGAGATGCTCTTAGCTAGTTCCCAACCTCCTCTTGAGACTAGGGATGAAAATGTGACGGATTTTGGAAAGGTCACCCCCTTCCCAATCCTTTCCCATTAAGTGGGTTGGTCCGTTCTCAATCCTTTCCATTAATAACGGGAAATTTGCTTGAATGTCCCGATTTGGGGGGCTTTGAGCAATTTTGCCCTAAGCCAAGAATTCTTTTGCAAAAATGCCCCCGTTACAAGTTTTGCAACTTTTCCTTCCTTTTTTACCCTTATATATATAAGGATATCTAGAATTTTAATACTTTTACCTCCAAAACTCCCAAGATATGATCAAACCGATTTCTTCATCTCTCTCTTTCTTGAATCTCAACCCAAGCTCGATATCTCTCTCTCAATCTTGGATCACTCAGAGTCTCTATCTCAATCTAGTCCAAGTATCTCGGTTGCTCTCTATTTCATCTCTTTATTAAGCAACGGTTAATCTCAAGGATTTGAGAAGCTCTAACTTTCTCTAGACCGAAATCTAGAACTCAATCATTTTCTTTACCAATTTCAAACAGGTATTTGAACTATAACTCTATACTAGGTGTATGTTTAAGTTTAATTTTGTGTTGTATGAATGGATTAAAGCCTAGAGTTTGCTTTTTACCAAAATCTAGAGTTTATACTATAAACAAATTATTATGTGTTTGATTGTGTGTTTGATTAGTGTGTTTCATTGTATGTTTGATATTGAATGAAAGAAATTATATTTGATAAAAATAGGTTGGATTTTGGTTAGAATATTTGGTTTATTGATCAAATCGGACGGGTGATATGACACGAAAATGTCACATTTGGAGAGCCTAACTTATACTAATTAGTCCTTTTCGAGTGTTATCAATAATATTTTATGTGTTTTCTTGTTAGGTATCATTTTTTGAGTTAAACATGTAATTTAGAATAAAGAGAGCGAATTATCACTATCATTTCATGTGCCGAAAACGAGAGAAAAAGATTTCAAGCAAATTAAATGACAAGTGAAGTCAATGACGAGTCTGACGGTAAAAACGGAAGTTGAATCGGAGTTTGGACGGAGAAATTATGGAAGATGCAAACCAACATCACTCTTGAAATTAGATTTGTAGAGACCAAGTATGAAGGCACTTCTTGATTTCTAAATGAAAACCAAGTTCAAGCCCAAAGCCCATAAAAGAAAATAAGAAGAACAAGACAAGGAAGAATCTTGGAGGCACCCTCGTTATGGTTCAAAGTCAAGTCTGAGTCAAAAGTCAAGATTGACTAGGGTATTGAGTAGTCAAAATGATTCTACTATTCATCATCTTCTACAGTACACAACTTGGAGGAGAGAGAAGAGGTGGAGGGTTCATGGTGTTCTTCATCAAAATCTAGGGTTTCCCTCTAGGTTAAAGAGTTTGAAGGAGAGAGGGATAAAGAGAGAAGAAGGAAGAGGCCGGCCAAGCTTGGTCGGCCAACACTAGGGCCGACCTAGTCTTGGGGAAGCAGCGCGAGCAGCAAGCAACATCAGCTCGGCTACAAGCACAGGCAAGGAAGCTGCGGGACAGCACGCACGAGACGCAACAGCAGCCCGAGCTCCCATGGAGCTGCAGCAGCAACGCAGTTTTTGAAGCTCTCATGGAGCTGCTGCTCGGGATTTCCAAGGGGACGCACGGACGACATTTGCGCCAGCTCGGGACAGCAGCTTAGCACGCGCATCAACAACTCGGGACGACAGGAACGTGCACGGGAGCTGCTGGCCGGACCTTCTTGGTTTTTGGCCGGAATTTTAAGCTTTTTCTTTGCCGGATTTCTAGGGTTTCCGACAACCTTCTTGGCCGGAAACCTTAGGGCTTTTGTTCCCCTCATCCTTGGCTAGCTTCCCATGTGGTTTGATTTGATTTTGGTTGAAGATTGCTAGAGAGGGAAAACTAGGGTTTAGCTTTAATGGAGGTTGAGTTCTAAATGGAAAGATGATGATGGTCGCTATGGGGAACCTAGAATTTGCTAAGGGGAGATCTGCTGCACCTTAAAGACTCATATTTTCCGACGATCTTAGCCTCGAACCACATCGAAAAAGGGGGATTCTCTCATCATTTTCTTTCCATTTCTTATTCAATCACCATGTTTAGCTAACTTTAGTGTGTCGATTATATGAGATGAAATGTGATGAATTCGTGATTATGTTTAATATGATTTGATGTTTTGATTACAAATTGATGTTCATTTATTTCGATTATCGTTTCGATCGTATTTTCATGTGTCTTGTCAAACACTTCGCATAGTTAGACGAAACGAAGTATTCGATATCGATCGTAGTCTAAGTCATATTTTCATGTGTCTTGTCATGCACTTCACATAGTTAGGCGACTAGACAACACTTTCGTTGACTCAAGATTAATCGATTATGACGTTTGTTTGACTAAGTATGATCTCCGTATATACGTAGTACTTAGAGACATCAATTTTAGGATTCGAACATTGATTGTACCTCGACGTATTAATCGGACCATATATAGTCGTAGATTTATCATTATGGATTCCCGGACTTCGACACATTAACTCTTGTATTTGGATACTCTTGAAACATGATTTGAATGTGATGAATGACTTATTATTTGTTTACATGTGAGTTTAATTGACTTCATCTAGTTTTATAAATTAGAAGCCTTGATCTTAATTGTTTATTGACACAAAGTTTGATAATGCGTACTTAGTTTGATAATTGATACTTACTAACCTTAAATCGATTATTCTTAGTTTGGCGTATTATACGTATTAGTGTCATACTTGTTCGTTTTCAATTCATTAGATAGTGTGTGTAAATTTGATAGTCGATGCTTAGTGACGTTTGATCGATTATGCTTAGTTAGACACATGATGCTTATGATTGTCAATAAGGGTCAAGTTAATTACATTTCCATGCGAATAGATACTTAGTATTTGTCATTATCGATCTTGTGGATCGAAGTATTCGTCTCAATCAATTTTTGCCCGAATCGATTCTTACCCGTCTCGACTCTTGTTCCTCTGACTCTTCTCTCGAATCTCTCTCGCCCGTTTTACTTTAATTGTTTAGTGTAGTTTTACTTATTTTCTTTTTTATTGCTTATTCATCAAAAACCTTCCGCTTTTATTTTGTTTCTTTCTTTTTTAGTCTAAGTTATCTAGTGATACCTAGACCAGCGAACAAGACTCCTTCGTTATCCGAATCACCTTCCTATCCTTGGATCGATTCCGGTTTTACTGGTTACTACTTCATAACTCTGCTTGGGTATGCAACCTTTTCGGGTGTATCAACGGGCCAGTTCGAGTTTATTCAGATGTGTTCGACATTCAGCGATCGAAATTGACTCTAGTAAGTTGCACATCCTTCCGGAGATCAAATCAATGGGTCAATGTCGGTTATGTTTGAAACATAACAACACGATTCCATCGATTTGATGCCCAGAAGCTTGTGGAGCAAATTTCGGTTAGACCATGTCGAGATCATCTGTAGCACGTCAGCATGGTGAGATCGAACTGTGGTTAAGGTCTCGACCATCAATTTACATGTGTATTTTGTTTTGTTTGGAAGGAAATACTTTCTTTTCTGTGCGATGCGATCTCTGAATATCTG
This sequence comes from Eschscholzia californica subsp. californica, assembly GCA_002897215.1. Lineage (NCBI taxonomy): Eukaryota > Viridiplantae > Streptophyta > Magnoliopsida > Ranunculales > Papaveraceae > Eschscholzia > Eschscholzia californica. Next base: position 376,646 of record BEHA01004542.1, read on the forward strand.
GTTATTCCAAGGGGAGAACGAGAAAATGTCGATTATAAGAATAAAGAATATGTAGGCGGCAAACAAGGTGGGATTGTTTATCAGACAGCGCGACACTTACTGATCTTCCTAAAGTTGTTAGCCAAGAGGTAGGTGTAGATTTGGAGTTCGATTGAATGAATTTAAGTTTCTAAAATTCAAGGTGTCTTCCGCTGGAAATATGTAGCGATAAAGACTTCAAATTTGAAGTTGAAAATATGTAGTGATAAAGACTTCAAATTTGAAGCTGTATTTCTAAAATATGTAGTGATAAAGACTTCAAATTTTATTGATCAGTTGCAAAATCTCACTTCCCCAGGTGTCTTCCGCTCTATGCGATAATTGAAAATGGTTCGCCGGTAAAAGCTAGTAATACAGCTCCTATAAGTTTTGTACCTGGTAGTTTTGGTGAGAGAGGAAGAACACATGTAGAGTATCCAGAACGTACTGGAGGTTCTTCAATGGATTATGATTATTACAATTTTGATTTGAATAGTTATCCGGGAACCTCATTGAATACCCCAATTAAAGACGAAATAGTTAAGGTTGAGACAACCATTGGTGATATGAATTATTTTCCTACACCAGATCTAGAAGAAGATATTGTGCATAATGATAATGTTATTCGACAATTAAGTAAGGGGAAGGAAAAACTGAGAAAAGATTTCATCCGTAATGATAAGGTTATTCGACATACAGAAGGTAAGGACAAGGAAATTCCTGTAAGTAAAGATGATTATGTAGTTGATTTAAATTATTCAGGAATTCGGGAGTATTCAGATGAAGAGGTGGGTGGTGTAGGGGATGGTTCGTCTCAGATGAAGTGGAAATAGTTCATGAAAGGGCTTGGGGTCAAAGTTGTTTTAAATGTGGAAAAGTTGAAGGAGATGATTGGGAAGATAGTCATGTTCTGAAAGAAGAGAAATCGACAGAGTGACATACATTCATTGGTTGTGCAGAGTGAGGAGATATGCCCGAAATGTGTGATGTAGATGAAATAAAAAACACTGGGTATGACACTGATGGTGATTCTGTAAAGTTGAATGATGTATTTGTAAGTAAGAAAGAATTAAAGAGAAAGATGAGTGTGTGGGTTGTGATCAATAGTAAATTTGAACATAAGATAAAGAAGTCCGATAAAAATTGCTATGTTGCATCCTATGTTGATGAGGATTACCAGTGGTGTATCCGCGCAACTACAATATGTGAATCTTCTTGCTTTAGGATTATCAAGTTTAACAATACCCACTCTTGTAGTGTCGTTGGTAATCTCCACATGGTATATAGACATGCCACTTCAAAAGTGATCGGTGAGTTGATCAAAGACAAGTTTGTTAGTGTGAAAAGAATTTATATACCAGGCGACATAGTTACTGATATTCGAGAACAATTGGGAGTTTCCCTCACCTATAATGTAGCAAGGCGGTCAAGAGACCATGCCCGCAATTATTGAGGGGGGTCGTGGACGAGTCCTATACGGTCTCAAAGGTATTCGGACGAGCTTGTGAAGGAGCTGTCCTTCGAGCAAAGATGCAATGCGAGCAATTTGTTAAATAGGACAATTGATGAAGAAGATCATCAATTCCGAATGATTTAGGGATCGTAGTGTTTAGCTAGAAATCAACTACGATCGTCGAATCACGGGACGATTCGCGCCTAACTTCGTCCACATCCTACATCGGGTTACACCAAAGAGTGTTGATGAGACATGAAACTGTCCCATCTAGATCTCTTAACTCGGGCTAGTTAGTCCATTTCGAGCAGTTACTCTGATGAATTGTGTGTTTCTCTTGTCCAGGTGTCTTTTACGGAATTAAGCGTGAAAAACGGATAAAAACAGGAGAAAGACAAACTTAGTGGCATTTTGGTAATTTGGAGATGATGGTGTTCTGGAAATCTTTGTACTCAGATGGAAAGTAGAGTTCAAAACGAATCCAACGTCGAAAGCGGAAGCTAAATCGGAGTTCGAATGGGAATGTTAGCCTTAGTCAAAGTTGGAGTCAAACACAGTTGACCAAGTCAGCATTAGTACCAGAGCAGATAATCCGGTACTTCATGAAGTAGTGTTTTCAATGGCCCCGCTCAATCTGATGGCGCGGACGCGAGGATCTGCTAGGAGCGGGATTCTCTCGGTACCAAATTTAGGCGCATAAAGGATACCGAGGTCTGCTGATCCAGTGTGTCTGTTTTACTTTCTCACGGTAGGCCCGCGCAATCTGATGGTTTCTGTTGTACCCAGACACGTGGCGTCATCTTTTGAGCTTGTTTCATCCTATTTCGCTGGTCCGTGACACAACAAAACAGTCCCTCTTGACAGCTCACACGGTCATCTGTTATGGCTTTACCCGGTTGGTCATTTATTCTCAAGTTTTGTGGGACATGTTATTCTTCCTCCTTTGACCTTCTTCTATTAAAACAGAAAATACAGTAGAGAGAGAGAACGAAAATGGAAGTAAAGAAGATTAGAGATATTGAAAGAGACCGTGAGAAGGAAAGAGGGATATTCAGTGAGGAAATTTGTTATCTACAAAAGAGAAAGGAAATAAGAGCTGGAAGAAGATTGATTCAAAATGGAAGGAGATGATTTCAAAATATTTATGGAAAAGAAGATCAATTACAGAGAGGGGCTACTGAGATTTTGGAATTCGATTTTCCTATATTAGAAACAGAGAACGGCAAGCTTGGGAGGTCACCAACGTTTTGGCATATTGAAGATCAGAGAGATTGTGATTTCAAGGAAAGTTTATTTTGAAATATATTTCTAGAGAGAGAGACCCGGCCATGGAAGTATAAAACAGAGCTTCATCTTACAATCTTGGGGATCTCATCTTTTGGGCAGTAAAACAGAGAGCAACAAAACTTCATTTTTTTTCACCTTCTCTGGGCTTCAATGTTTGATTGTCAGAGAGAAGGAGAAGAATATCAAACTGCTGGAACAAAGGCTTCTCTGTTTTTATTTTTATTTTCCAGAGAGTTTATCTTCACTTTGTTGTTTAATGAGAATGATAGAGAGAGAGAGAGTTGTCAGGAACTTGATTTTGTGATTCTTTGAAAAACAGAGAGAAATTATTGTAGTGAGAAACAAGATTTTCAATCAATTCTTCATCTTACATTATTTTGTCTTCTATTTATTTGGTGTTTCTGGATTGAAAAAGAAAAAAGAAGAGAGAAACAATAGAGAGAAAAAGTGTCTACTTGATCGGAAAATATGACTAAAGGGATGAGACATATATGCACGGATTAGATCCGAAAATGTATCAAAAAAGGCTTAAAGAAAGATAAAGCAAAAATAGTTAAAAGACCGGAACAAAAGGGTTTTGGGCCGGACACTTGAAAGGCCCATTAGTAGGCCGGCCTAGACATGGCCGACCACACTATAAGGGGCCGGCCAGACCTATGCCCTTTAGGGCATAAGGTGGTCGGCCATAAGAGAGATAAGAAAATGGAAACTAGTTTCTATTTTCTGAAAAATCTTAAACCTCCTTCTTTTTGGTCTTTTAGAAAACCTAATTAGGGTTGGACTCTAACTATGAGATTCTATATAAGGGCCTCATTAGAAGAGATTTAGGTGTGGAGAATTGTCAAAGAGATTTCTAACTCTACAACATCAAGTAGAGAAAGAAAGTGAGATTAGTTCCCAACTATCTATCTAGTCTAAAGAAGAAGGTGTTCTTCGTCTAACCATCATTACAGTTCTAGTTAAACTTGAGGTGGGAGATCAAGTTGATTACTCTATGTCTCAAGTAGAGGAGCTACAATTGGAGTTCTTGGTCTTCTTATTCAACCGTATTAGATTGTGGGATATTTAGTGATTAAGGTAATCTCTAAACTAACTTGGTTTATATTTAGCTTATGCATGAGATCCTGGGGATACTAGTGTTAGACATTAGATGTCTGAGATTCCGCTTAGAACACTAGGAGACACCACAACCCAACAACTTGTTCGTATAAATCTAGGTATTGTATTTTTTCTTGAGAAAGATAGTTCGAACCACTTTAAATTTTATTTCATGGCTTTGGGATGTAGCATACGGGGATTTCTAGATGACATCCGACTTGTGCTTGCAGTTGATGGGACATTCCTAAAAGTATTACCTTGGTTTTTTGCTTGTTTGTGTTGGGAGTAATGGCAACAACAACATTTATCCACTTGCATTTGTCATTGTTGATTCTGAAAATGTCATGTCGTGTAATTGGTTCATGTCTCAGCTACGAAAAGTATTGGTAATATGGAGGACCTAGTCATAGTTTCTGATCGCCACAAGAGTATTGAAGACAAAATATGGACATGAGAATTTTAGTTCGTTGTTCTTTAGAGCAAGAAAAGCCTACAAAGTTAAAGATTTTGAACGTATTTTTCTTCAGTTGAAACTTGCATTTCCTAACATCGGTTGTTACTTGCGCGAGGCTGAGTTTGAACGATGGACACATGCTCACGCGAGTAAGAAGCATTATGGTATGATGACATCAAACATTGTCGACAGTATTAATAGCTTGATGAAAGAGGCTGGAGGAAAGGTAGTCATGAGCTGATCGTTTCAGAATTGCACCAATTAGCAGTGATGAGTTTGAAGTTAGTTATCGTCTTTCTCGTGAGACGGTGAATTTGAAAAATAAGACTTGAAGTTGCCCTCAGTTTGATCTTCAACAACTTCCATGTGTACATGCTCTAGACGTTTGTAAGACGAGATATTTAGATTTTACCATTTTTGTTCAAAGTATTACCTTCTCCAAACAGTTAAAGATGTTTATGCAGACTCAATTTTACCAGTGACATCATCATCAGTTTGGGCTTCTTCTGACGGTGCGTCGATCTCAAATATTAAACCTCGCACTACACATTATCGATGAAGAAGACCTGAAGGCCCAAAGAAAGTCTCTAGACGAGATTTTACCGAAGAGGAAGGTAAAATGTGGGGGATGTGGTCAATTGGGACATAATCGTTAGACATGTAAAACAATGAACTTGTTCCTACTTTTTGCAAAACTCTTCCTAAATGATAATTTTTAAGTCTGTTAAAAATGATTGTTTGATGAAATTACCTTAGATTTTATCAATTGTAAAATAATTTTTTTCGTTTCTCCTGATATATTGGTTGGAAAGATCGTATTAGAGCCTTAAGGAGATAAAATAGATCCTTAAATGTCATTTATTTCTAAGCCAACCGACCTTGGCAAACCGAAATGAATTCCACAAGGTTACGTACCCAACTTTCTAGCGATACAATCGATCCTTCAATGTCGTTTTGTTCTGAAGCGAACCGACATTGGAAGATCGAAATTAGTTCTAGAAAGTTACCCAACATCGTGGAAATAAAATCGATCCTTTAATGTCGATCTTAGCCAGTTAAAATCAGTACGAGCCGATCGATTTTAACTCCAGAAATTTCTGGATTATATTTTGGATTTTTTATGTATTCCCTTGACCATATGACCATACCATACGGTCTAGGGTTTAGGTACTTGTGTAAGGTCACATCCCTTCATATAACCATACCATAGGATGCATTGTAGACTCTAGGGTACTTTTGTAAGGTCACATCCATTGACCATTGTACCATATCTAAAATATCTAGACTGCAAACTATGGTACTTGTGTATGGTCACATCCCATGATCATATGACCATACCCTAGGGTGCAGTCTAGAAATTGTAGATATTATAGGTATGGTATTTGTATAAGGTCACCTCCTTGACCATAGTATCATACCTTGAGTGTATATAAATGGGTTATACCTTGAGTAGACAAATCCACAAAATTTGTTCTCCAAATTTCAAAACTTTCTCTCCAAATTTTTACAAAATCGGGTTAGATTTTGAGTATTCTAAGAGCATACTAAGATGGATAGAGTTAACAACAATGCACAAGTCGAGCCAAAGAATACTCGTAATAGAGCACAACGTCGGGTCATCACACATCTTATGCGAGCTGATCTCTATCAAGAACATACACATTGGGAACTGCTACGTTGCCAATGTGATAGATTGTGTATAAGAGTCCTTGTATTCCTTGATTTACGGTGAAAATCCCACGTTTAGGCAATAGGAAAAAACACTTGAGCATCTAAGAGTTGGAGTTCCGCGAATGAGACTTCGGTTACAGAGGCGTATTTCATTTATGGTTGGAGAGAACATTACTCATCTATGTTCACTATTTCCAATCCGACATGAACATGGCGAGTACACCGACATCGTCTGACCAATTGTTCGGGGTCTAAATGGTTTAGACGTTTACTATGTCGGTTCAAACAATGACGCGATCCAAACATGAGGTCTGACACGTCTTTAGAATGTGACGAGAATGAAAATGGATCGTGGTTTCAAAAGTCTCAATCCTGTAAATTTATTGTCGATCGAAACATGTGGTACTTAATATATTTCTATATTTCCTAAGTCAAATATTAGTTCACCATATCATAAAAGTCCCAATCCTTTAGATTTATTATCGTATTATGCTTTTTATGTTGTATGAAAATGTGGTACTTAATATATATCTATGTTGCCTAAGTCAAATGTTTTTTTTTTATGAGAGCCTAAGTCAAATGTTAGTCCGCCATAATGAAAATGTCACAACTAAATTAACCGACTATTTACCTCCATTACTTCGTCTGCTTGAAAATTTATTTGTTCACTCTCTTCGTTCTGCATCATAGACGCACCCTGTCCCATTTCTTCATCCATACTCACTCTTGACATATAAAAAGCTAATTTACTTTCGAGTTCTTCTATTAATTTAGTCATCCATCTCACGAAGTGTCTCTTTAAGCTCTCAGTTACAACCCCATTCAGCCTATTTATTTCCTTTTTGGGTCCATCTTCAACTTCAACTTCCTCACCTAACTCAATCTCGTCGAGTGAAAACATAATAACGTTGACCTTCAAAAGTTACAAAAACTATAACCATTAACCATAATTAAGTCAGCAGAACAAATTAATTAATGAAATTATATCGTAATGAACTTACATCAGTTACTACAAAATTTTCTCGCATCTTTTCATACTCAACTTTTCCTTTAGTCTTCCACCCTAAAATGTGAGGGTACAAGACACTCGATTTCCTTTTTGTAAATTCAATCGCAATCGAGAGGACACATTCATACAACCGTACCTCCAATTAAATATAACAAACAAAACAGTCATACGTACATGTAAGTTAAATAAAAAAATCAAAATGAAAGTTAAATGACAAATATCGGAATACCTCAAATGCAAGTGGAAAACCATTTAGATGGTATCTCAACTGACTATCATCTTCTTTCTTGTTTTTTTTATTCCGCGACCAATACATTTTTGAAGGCTATCTATGGTTCTCTTGAATACCTTACCACCCCACTAATATTTGTTGAACACACTCAGGTCTTCAACCATGTCTAGATGCTCTGACTCAATAAATATCAACTTATCTTTCCCCAACAAAAAAAACTCTAAACATATAATTACAAAGTTTCACCTTATGAAAATCATTTTTCCATGCACCAGTACATTTTTCTAACATATCTTTGGTGATTCTACTTTCTTCTGCAAAGTATGCATCGCCAAAGACAACTTATTTTCCATCTCATGTACCAACTCTTCGTTCGGCACACGCTGGAAGTTGTTAAGCCCTGAAATGATGAAGAACTCCGCAATCGAAAACTTCAACTCTTTACCACCAAAAAAAAAGTCACCGGCTTATTGTCATTCTCGTATGATGCCGGAACACACTCCCGCAACAACATATTGTGGACAACCACACCATGTTAGGTCAGTCACTTGAAAAAAATGACCACAACATGTCTTCTCAAACATACTTTACTGCCTCTTATTCAATTTACGTTTTATAAATATCATGACATCAACATTAAACAAACAGGTAATATCTGTGTTGCAATCCATCATTATCTTAAGTTGTGGCTCGGCTACCATCCTACATAAGGTTTAAACTACTCACATACAAGAGAACAAAGAGTGGAAGATGTACTTAACAAAATATTTTATCCACCAATTGTCGTCATAGTTCGAAACAAATCAATTTAATCGAGTCGATTTGCACCGAACCCAATCGACATAAGACAATCAATTGTAACTTCAGTACCTAAGGCAAAGTACTGGAATTACAATCGATCGTCGAACGTCGAAGCTATGTACATCAGATCGACACACAATAATCGACTTTTACCTCTAGTAGGTAATGGAGTTAAAATCGACTGTAGAATGTTGACAAAATATGCATCTCACGAAATAATCAATTCGAACTTTAATACCTAAGGCACCCTATTGGAGGTCATATCGGTTGATAAATATCGATATTACACGAATTGAATCGAACCGGTCCAACCGATTCTCACCAAAATCCTAATATTCTAACCAAAATCCAACCTAATTTCATCAAATATCAATCATTCTTTCATTCGATATTACATACACAAAATTAAACTAAAAAAACAAATACATCAGAAAAATTTGGAAGCAAAAAACTGAAGGAAAAATGTGCAAGCAAAAATCATTTCTTTCATTCAATATCAAACACACAGAATTACCCAACACCATTCCTTCTTTATTTATAGATCATTTTCAACACAACAACAGATTATATAACATTTTTTTCCCAAATTCACGAATAAACTGAGAAAAAGTAATCATCTCCTCTTTTCCTAGACTTGGTTCTTCAACCTTCTTCCCTTTGCTTGATTCTTCTACATTATCAACCCAGTCAGAAATTCAATCAAATTTGTTGCAAATAGGACAAGAAAAGAAGTTCCTATGGTTATTTTTGGCTGTCATGGATGTCTGAATCTCCCTCTTACCATTGCATTGTGTCGCGGGACAAGGATTCTAATAACATGGAAATTACTTAGCCTAATGTTCCCGAAGACCACAATGAAAGCATGATTTTGAAACCGATCTACAAGAACTCGAACCAGAAGGCTTCCGGACCTCAGCCTTTGCTTCATCCAGCCACTGGAACCCAGGGCACTAGCTAAAATGACAAGCAAGATACTTTCGTGTTTTACCATCCTTCGTGGTGGCAGAAGACAAACATCTGAGGCCAATGCATCTCACAGCTTTGCACGGACTTTAAATCCATGGACAATCTAGAGCAGAATGAGCTTTCTCATCGCATACTTGACAGATCTGAGACAAAGACAAACAATAGAAAAGTTGAAATAATCCCAACCTATGGATGATGAAGAAGAAGAAGAACATATTCAGAGAAACCAGAAATTACCATCACAGCAGATCCACCAAGAACCAGCTTATTGACTGATGGGTTCGGCTTTGACGAAGAAAAGGAAAAACCTATTGATGATGAAGAAAAGGAAAAACCTATTCCTGGTGAAGAAGAGGAAGATACGAATTTGAACGTTTTCAGTTCAATGCTCAAGTTGGGGAACAAGAAAATGGGATTGGGAAAGAAGAAGAAGGGATTGGGGAAGAAGAAGAGAATAAAACGAGATTTATGGGAAAGAAGATTGAAAAAGTCATATTTGGGAAAATATTCAAACTTAATGGAACTGACAATTCCAAGAGAAAGATGGTTGACTGAGAATTCCAAGAAGAACAATTCCAAGACAGAGTAATACCTGTCACTATCGATCGTGGGATGTCGAATATTATTAACAACAAATCGACACGAAGTGTTTAATTGTAACTCCAGTACCTACTGGAGTTAAAATCAATTTTAGAATGTCGAAACACATGTCCGAAAATCGACACAACATAATCGATTCTAACTTCAGTACCTAATGCACCCTACTAGAGTTCATATCGGTTGATAGATATCGATACAACACAAAATCAAACCTAATTTCATCAAATATCAATCATTTCATTCATTCAAATATCAAACACACAATAAAAAACCCTACATTTGTTTATATTATAAACCCTAGACTTTAATCAATTTTAACAACACAAAATTAAACTTAACATACAACATACAACATTTGGAGAGAAGAGTTGAAATACTTGTTCGAAATTGATAGAGATTATAGATTTCGGCCTGGAGAGAGAGTGAGAGCTTGTCAAATCGAATAGATCAAACTTTAGCTTAATCAAGAGATAAAATGGAGATCAATGGAGTAAGTTGGTCTAGATACGGAGATTTCGAGCGAGAAAAATAGATTCAAGAGAGGGGTTTCGAGCTACTACAAGAGGGAATCAAGAGAGATAGAAACACAAGCAAGGGGATTTCGGTTGATCTTTGATTTGGGGGTTTTGGGGGTAAAAGTATTGAAATCTAGAATTTCTAGATTTCTTTTTATACAAAGGCAGGCAGAGAAATAAAGTTGGAAAATTTAGAAAAGGGACAAAATTGGCAAGTTTCTTTGGGTTGGGGAAAAATTGTTCAAAGGCCCCCAAATCGTGGCATTTGAGCAAAATGCCCATTAATAATCAAAACCCGGTGGGTCTTCCAATCATCTAGATTGATAAGCGGGGGTGGAATTGTAATTCTTAAATCCGCAGGTTTATAAACGGTTTCAACAAATTCTCTTTTATTCATCATCCCAAATTTGCTAATTACGCTTATTTACGTCAAAATATAACTAAATACTTTCTAGTTGTATTACACTAGTAATTATGAATTGTTGGCCATCTTATATTTCTATTGTATATAGCTTTATAAGCTTTAATACTCCCATTAAGCCTGCATTTGATTTCGAAGACCCATTTACAGCCAAGACATTCATTGATCTAGAACATGGCGTAAATAACCAAGTCTTATTTTTCTCCAAAACCTCAAACTCCTCTTATATATCATGTTTATGATAAGGTGAGAAAGGCTAGAGAGGTAGTGGGTGACACACTGTCAAATAGAAGACATATTCTGGGATGTACCGGGGTTGAAGAATATAATTTCTTAATCTGGTTATCATATGATGGATGGTGCTGGTGGTGGTGGTGGGTTGAGTCAGACTTGGCTAGAAGCTGAATTAGGTGATGTAGCAAGTGGGGTAAGGCAAGTCATTTGTGCTTGATGATCAGAATGCTTGTTAAATCGAAGTCACTAGTCATTTCTCCTAATTGACTTGATTGATTCATTTTGGTGTACTGTTATATTGGTTTAGTAGCTAGATTACTATCATTTTTTACAAGTTTTGAAGATGAGTTATTACAACTTCGTGATTTGAAAGATGGATTGCCACAGCTTTGTGATCTGAGCATCTCATATTTGCATAACAAGTTTGCGTAAGAGAAGCCTCACAGTGACGCGTAAATAATTATAAAACAAGTTAAGAATTGTCTTATTTGTTTATTTCCTCATACGAGTGTTAACAATGTCTTTGTAACGATGTTTATGTCAGCTGCAAGCACCTACACGAAATTTCCACAACCATTTTACAAGATCAAGCACTATGACTCAATTAAAATAACATTGAATAGAGAAAAATGACACCAGAAGCGAATGAAAATCCTGAGATATCACTACAAGCTGTCCATCTTCTGACTTTGCCATTACATAAAATGATCTATTCGCTAAGAATTTAGCTAGTGTTGTGTCATACTAAAAATCCCGTTAAGAAACACATAATTAGTTAGAAAAAAAGTACTTAAAATAGCTTATAGTAATTGAAGATGAGATCCTCTCCCCTACTTTTTTTTTTTTTTTGTTGAAATGATCGTCTCCCCTACTTGAAAAAGCTAATAGTGGACACCAGCCCAGTACTGACATAATAAGGAGGTGTTCCCTTTAAAAGTAGGTGAAATGACTTGTTTGTAGCTAATTTCATGGTGAGCTCTGAAGAACTTTGATTACAACATTGTCAACTGTATCCCTAAAAAAACAAAATAATGGACAAATATATAATACATTATTGAAGGTTGGATCCCACATGCTTGGGGGAGCAAGTGTCCAGGCTCTTTGGATGGGTCATGAAGCATTTCTGCCCAGAACAAAAACCCGTATCCATTGGCCGGGCCGGGCTTTAGTGGCAAAAGCAAGGACACTACTGCTATCTTATAGCGGTAGGGACGTCGTTGGAGTTTTGGGTTGAAAATCTAGTAGTTATGTCAAGCTAAGGCTACTAAAATGTATCTAATTTGGCGTGTCTCGCGATAGAGTAGTCTAAATAGTTAAGAAATTTCATCAGAATTCCAAGTAAATTTGCTTGCATGTTCAATCATTAGAAATATCAATTCCATTAAAGCTGATTCACATCAGATGGTTTGAGAAACTGAAACTCTTGCAAAGGTAGCTCGATTTCCATCTACAACTCCACCCCAAGAGTTGGGTAAAACTAGGGGTGTCAACGGGTCGGTTCCGGTTCGGGTATTTAACTATCCAGAACCGGAACCTATAAATCGTAACGGTTTCGGTTCTTGACGGTTCCGGTACCGGTACCTCAATCAAAGGATCCAGAACCGGAACCTTTAAAATTCTCGGGTACCCATTGGGTATTCACAAAAGTATATCAAATATTTCTTAAAGTGGAAGAATTTGCATGAATCTAGTGAAAAGAAATATCATAAACGACATAGATCCTTAAATAAGCAAATATCTCGGGTACAATAGTTGATGAGTATAAGAGATTAGAGATTTGGGGAATCAAGAAAGAAGAAATGAACCTTTATGTTATATTAACTCGCTCACTTTTGTGTTTTATAAATTAGTTTTCAACCAAGGAAAAGAGGATTTGAGAAATTTCATAACTTGGTGAGAAAAACCCTGACGTACAAGAATACTATATAATCTAGGGTATTTTTTCGTATTATCTCGGGTACCCATTACCCGTCGGGTACCCGACGGATATACCCGATAAGGACCCGCCTCCCAGTCGGGTCCTTTCGGGTATACCCATTTAAGACCCGATTTCCTTAATGGATCTAAAACCTATACCCAGTACCTACCCATTAAGACTCGGGGTCGGTTCGGTTATCGGATAAACGGGTACCCATTGCCACCCCTAGGTAAAACCTGCAAACTAAGAGAACTGCTTAGAATTTTAGAAGAAACTTTAAACTCAGAAGACTAGACGGACAATAAGGAACACCAAACTGCATTTTTCAGGGACTGAAATGTGATAGCTACACATTTTCCCTTACCATTGAAAGCAGGCTCATCAGAGCTTCCAGGTTTGTAGCAACATCCATCTGCAAAGCAACCATGTAGATGAAATCTTCTTCGAGGATTAAAGGAAAGAAGCAAGAAACAAAAATCATCACTGGAAGGAATTTGATTCTATACCTGAAATCCTGATAATTCATTTGGTCTGTGGGCATAGGACAACATCTCCATAAGCGAAACTACACGATCTGGAAATTAAATCTCCTCCAATTAGGTAACCTCTAACAGTGCCAGAATCTTGAAGTGCATGGAAAGAATCTTGATTTGACTAGTGAAACTCCTTCGTGAACTCATTATCTAAACTCTGATGGGACATTTTCCTTAAAAACATTCCCTCCTATTCTAGGTTCACCAAGTACAAAACTTGGATAGGCGGAGTTAAATATGGTTGTCAGTGAGGTAGTATCAAATTCTGGAACGAAATTAATGTAAAATGTGTACGTGAAATGAATATTGCATCCACCCTTGAATACGTACAAGAACATGTAGACACAGATAAACTCCAACGAGCGTCAAACACTACCACCACTCCAACACACAAAATAATGAAGGCAAATAGAAACAAAAATACGAACACTTATACGAGCACAATAAACAAACACGGGCACCAACTCCAACACTGAGTCAAACAAAACCACCAATCAAACACAAAAAGGAACATGAACGAAAATATTAACGCACAAACAAACACAAATACGAGCACAAAGAACAAACTCAAAGACAAAAACCAAACACAATCACCAAATACAATCACAAACACCAAACATAACCACAAAGAGAAACAAAAATACATACCAAAAACTGAACAGTTATATATGAACACAATCAAACACGCAAATACACAAACACAAATGCAAGCACAAGACTCTGACTCTAACTCAACCAAAACCACCAATCAGACACACACATGAATAGGAACACAAATAGAAATGCACAAGCGACCAAACATTTAAACGAGCACAGACAACGAGCACAGACAACGAACACAAAAATCAAACACTACCACACTCGTGACCTCAAACACAACCACATACAAAAACAAATGCCAACAAAACCACAAACATAAACCCAGGAATGAAAAGTTATACGAACACAAACGAACACACAAACACACAAACACACAAACACAACCACCAATTAAAGACATACATGAACTGGAACACTTACGCAGAAACGATCACTTATGAACCCAAACAACAAACATAAATACAAAAAACAAACACAACCACAAACACCAGAAACAACAACATCCCCAAGCACAAACACATACAAACTCATGGACCCAACTTGAGTTGGGATCTATACCTGAAAGGTCAATAGAATAGCTTCGAGCATCTTTTTTCCCGCTTTCTTCTGTCGTGTCCACAGGTGTTTACATGGACAAAACATGGATACTTGACTCATCTATATACCAGTTCACAATCCAGAAGGGATCCCAGACGGTTACTTGGCAAATATTGTCTTTATGTGATCACCTATATGGATAAAAACCATTAATGGGTCAAAAAGATAGGGGTCCAATGGTGGTCTTTAATTTTATCGGACTCATACATTTAAATGCGTTTCTTAATTTCCTTCCTTGAAGCTTACTTACGACTTCGCTTCATAAACATTTTTAGAATGTGTTATTCGATTAACAATCGTAGTTATCAATTGAGATAAGATATAAAAGAACAAATGAAATAGAAGAAAGGATACATGAATACACACAACAATGGCAACAGATAATTGCCATATCCTCTGAAGTGCCATCAGCTCACTATAGAGGTCTCGACCACCTCGGCACTCATATCCTGCATACCATGTATTTATAGTTTTATACACATGTAAGTTAAATGTTCATCAAGAACATGTAATATCAAACAACACGAACAAGGAGAGAGAGAGAGAGAGAGAGAAAAAAAAAATGGACATGTGCATAACAACCTTACCTTTTTACTACAAACACTCGTAGATTTGATAAGGTAAGTGATATGGTCTACATTCTCTTATAGCTACGAATATCAAGAAAAAGAAGTCAGAATTTTGTTGAGTTTAATTTTAGAATTGCCTTTTTTTGGTCCAATAAAATTACATATTAGAGAGCTCACATTTAAGTTTTGTTTGAGATTCTCCGATAAAAATATGGCAACTGGTATTTATAGAGCATGAAATGCTCTTTACAAAGCTAAAAAGTTTGATAATATGATTCGACTCAAAATAGATCGAAGGACGAAATTTTGGGAAACCAAATCTCCTCGAGTTGACAACACTTGTTAGTTCTTTCTTTTGAGAATTTTTAGGATTCATGTGTAAATGCCATCCGAAAGGAGGAAAAGCTTAAATTCACAAACAAGATTAGTGTAAAAAAATAGCGAACTAACCAACCTGCTGCGATGATACTTGTTCAGTCCATCCAAGATTTTAGTAGT
>BEHA01004542.1:401754-427188 GCA_002897215.1 Eschscholzia californica subsp. californica
TTTACGCTATTTAATTCGTCAGGCTTTATAGGCCCGTAGTAATTAGACACTTAACGTGCTTATCACATTGCAACGATGTATCAATGTCTTTGTAATAACCGATGTAGTCTATATTAAAAAAAGTATTTGGTATTGGAAGATCAACGTTTAGTAAAGGCAGTGCATTAGATAGGGAGAGCAAACCTTTTAGGTTATGGATAGATAAACACTATTTTCTAAAATATCACAAAACTAAACATCGATCCCTCCCTAAAACTATGTTAGATCAAAACTTAAAAGAAAAACTCTTGAAACCTATTCGACCAAAAGAGATAGAAATCCCTGAATCTGTTCGTTTGGATCAAAGAGAAAGAAATGGAGATAGAAACCCTAACCCTTGATTACTAACACAACAGTCATCTCCTTAGAAAGATTTGTACATCTTGTTATTGCTTGATTTCTCCATAGACTGTTAGAATTTTAACAATATTGATTATAGTAACTTTTGAAGATTATGCTTAGCATAACAAAAATTCATAAATGAAAATAGTGAAAATTTTCATTCAGAACCACTAAAAGTTCAACAAATTTCATCCAGAGCGGCTGAAAAAACAGACAAATTTCAGCCGAGCCGACCGAAATTTGTAGTCTTTTTCATTCGACCCAACCTAGAACAAAAACGACCTGAAACCCTAAAAATGTTTGCTCAATAGAGGAAGACAAGAAAAAAAAAATTTCTTTATCTGAGACATATTATCTTCATTATATAGGCCTTTGTTTAAGTCTATATCTTCGTTTAAGTCGATATCTTCGTTTAAGTCGATGTCCTCGTTTCAGTCGATGTCTTCGCTTAAGTCAAATGACTCTTCTTTCTTGATGTAGGTTGCCTCCTTCATTAATGGTGGTTCCTCATCCGTGAGATCATGAGGCATCATTAAAAACTTATAAATGAAGACAATAGATTTATGTATTTTGCAAGCTTTTTAATATTAACGGTGATGTTGACAGTATTAGGGTTGGGTTGTTTGTTTGAGAAAAACTATAAGTGAATTGAATATTAGATTTATCGTTAATGTTTATTCAAATCCTCATATTTTGGCATTATTTATCAAATGATCTTTATAACACTCTCCTTAAACTAATTTGATAAATGAATAGCAGATACATGAATTGACCTTTCAAACTCACTGTCAGATATCGCTCTTCCCATGGGAAAGACCAAAAAAAAATTACTAGGTGGATAAACTTGATGATTCAAACCACACACTTATTTATCTTTATGAACTTATCTAACCACTCACAAGTAGAAACACAAAACTTCCTAAAATATTGGGGTATCACCATATTCTTTTGGATTTTTCTCATTCACCTTTATTTCCCCATCCCATAGAAGAACAAGTAAGATCTTCCGAACCCTAATTTTCTTCTTCTTCTTCTTCTTCCTGTTTTCTGTTAAAATGGAATCAATTGGAGTTCTGATGATGTGTCCAATGTCAACTTACTTAGAAGAAGAACTCGACAAGAGATTTAACCTCTTAAGGTTCTGGAATTTCCCTTCTTCACAGAAGCAATTACTCAAAGAAAATTCTAATTCAATCCGGGCAGTTGTTGGAAACGCTTTTGTTGGTGCTGATGCAACTTTGATCGATTCATTGCCTAAATTGGAAATCATTTCTAGTTATAGTGTTGGTTTAGATAAGATTGATTTAGTGAAAAGTAAAGAGAAAGGAATTAGGGTTACTAATACCCCTGATGTTTTGACTGAAGATGTTGCTGATCTTGCTATTGGTTTGATTTTGGCTACTTTGAGAAGGATTTGTGAGAGTGATCGGTACGTTAGGAGTGGGTTATGGAAGAAAGGGGATTTCAAATTGACTACAAAGGTTAGATTTTTATCTTCTTTCTTCTTTGCTTTTGATGCATATTGTCTGAATCTGTGATTCTCATAACTGTTCTTGCTATCACTATAAAATCTGCAAATTCAGTTGAACTGTGCTTTGTCTTTCTTGATTTTGTAACATTATTTTGAGTGAACTCTATTTGCAGACGTTTACCCTCAGTTTAGTATTGAAGATAATGAATCAGTGTCTGTGAACCTCGATATCGGTGTAGGTGATAGTGTTCGTAATTCAAGCTTGGCATGAATTTTATCTTAAGCTAAGTAAATTCAGAGCTTACGAGAAGGATCAATTCTTTCTTAGTGTTTAATATGAACTTCGAGCAACTTGGAAGCATATGTTGTTTTCTTAATCAAAACTGTTAATGTATCAATAGGTATATGTAAATATAGATTGTGACAAGCAATATTGCGGACTGGGCTTCTATGAGAAAAGGCGAACCAGGCGGCCATGGCTTATTCATCTTGAGAAATATTAAGAGATTTAACTTTTTAATTCCTTCTAATCATAAGGTTTATTCTTCGTTTACTTACCCTATTCCTACTCAAACCCCTACATTAGGGGTTTATTGACTGTCAACTTATGGCTTATTCGTACCTTTGGTTTATGCAATATTGTCCTATGAACAGTTACATTTTATCTATGGGACATGGTTTGGTACAAAGGAATTGAGATTCCCACCCGTGCAGGATCTTTGATACAACACCCTATAAAATCTGAATACGGGGACCTACAAATACGATTATATATTTTTGTCTTAGTTATGGATTTTCCTCCTTACTTGAAACTTCTTTGCTTCTGGATCTGATATTGTCTAATTACGCACAAAAGACGTTAACATAGACTGGTATTTCATAGACCTGACATGATTTTATGCAGTTACCCACATCATGTACATACAAGATCTATCATTGTAGCTTACTACATTGAAGTGATTGCGAGTATCGAAAAAATTACCGAGTATGACATGAATATCTGTGTTCGATAACCGACATGACAAAAAGTGTAAAAAAAGGGGTATTCATTTTATTCGGGATTAAGGTTATGACATGGCAAGCAACCTATCTGACTATTATATATATAGATTTTATCGTTTGCGTAAAACAGATGTTCCAGTTGCACAATCACTACCTTTGCTCAATAAGATTTGCTCAAATTGCTGCTCTCACTCACTTTGTCGTTCTTAGCACGTGGAAGAATTGATTCTATTGCAATTTTCGCTAGATTCTTTTTTCATTAATCTTACAGTTACACCCTATTATTTACCTTTGTTATGTTTTTGCAGTTTTCTGGAAAGACAGTAGGTATAGTGGGTTTAGGAAGGATTGGTGCAGCAATTGCCAAGAGAGCTGAAGCTTTTGGTTGTCCAATAAGCTACTATTCCAGAAACCAAAAGCCCGATTCAAAGTACAAGTATCACTCAAACATTCTGGACTTAGCTGCCAACTGCGATATCCTCGTGGTTGCCTGCCCACTTACACCAGAAACTCGTCACATTATCAACCGAGAAGTTATAAACACATTGGGCCCTAAAGGTGTTCTTATCAATATTGGACGTGGTCCTCATGTCGACGAACCCGAGCTTGTCTCTGCACTGGTTGAAGGCCGCTTAGGTGGAGCGGGGCTTGACGTATTTGAGAACGAGCCAGAAGTACCAGAACAACTGTTTGGGCTCGACAATGTGGTGCTGCTACCGCATGTTGGAAGTGGTACGTGGGAAACCCGCAAGGACATGGCAGATCTTGTGATTGGAAATTTGGAAGCTCACTTTCAGAACAAACCTCTGTTAACCCCTGTTGTTTGATTAAATATTGTATTCCAAGAGAATCTATGTCGAAGATTATTTTTAAGAACTGATCTTCTGATGAAAGGAAGAGCTTGTAGTGTTGTCTTGCACATTATGCTTAATCTGTTAATAAGCTATTGAATATATTTGATTCTGGCAGAGGACTCCAAAATCCAGATCTGTCCATGAGGACAGTTCAATGTGGAGATATTGGTTGACTATCAATATTCTAACCTTCCATACATGTTGGACTCGGCAAGGTACCTCCAGTGCCTTGTTAAGACTGGCAGGACGGAATCTCACATAGGTCCGACTGGGGGCCCTGGGTAGGTAGAACATTTAGGTTCAACTCCATTTTTTTCAATTGTATCTGTATGCAAGAACGTAAAAAGAGATCGATCATTTGAAGTTGGGAGTAAAAATTGGAGTTGAGAAGATAGTAGCTGGATCAATTGACTCTTTGTCCGAACTCTTCCTTCGAACTTCGAATTGTTTGGGTGGATAAAACATTAGCACCCGACTGAAGTGGAAGTTTGGGCGACGAAAGTGGCTTTACATGTCACTACAACCTTTTATTTAAACTTCGTAACGTGGGATAGATGAGATAAAAAGCTCTTGAACCTCAGGTTGAGCTGAAGTTTAGCACCTTAGCTAGTTCCCAACCTCCTCTTGAGACTACGGATGGAAATGTGGCGGATTTGGAACGGTCAACCCCTTCCCAATCCTTTCCCATTAAGTGGGTTGTCCCGTTCTCAATCCTTTCCATTAATAACGGGTAATTTCCTTGAATGTCCCGATTTAGGGGGTTTTGAGCAATTTTGCCCCAATCCAAGAATTCTTTTGCCAAAATACCCCCTTTACTAGTTTTGCAACTTTTCCTTCCCCTTTTACCCTTATATATAAGGATATCTAGAATTTTAATACTTTGACCTCCAAAATCCGATCAAATCGAGTTCTTCATCTCTCTCTCTCTTGAATCTCAACCCAAGCTCGATATCTCTCTCTCAATCTTGGATCACTCGACATCTCTATCTCAATCTAGTCCAAGTATCTCGGTTGCTCTCTATTTCATCTCTTTGTTAAGCAAAGATTCCTAAGGATTTGAGAAGCTCTAACTCTCTCTCTAGACTGAAATCTAGAACTCAATCATCTTCCCTACCAATTTCAAACAGGTATTTGAACTATAACTCTATACTAGTTGTATGTTTAAGTTTAATTTTGTGTTGTGTGAATGGATTAAAGCCTAGGGTTTGCTTTTTACTAAAATCTAGAGTTTATACTGTAAACAAATTATTATGTGTTTAATTAATGTGTTTCATTGTATGTTTGATATTGAATGAAAGAAGTGATTGTGTGTTTGATTAGTGTGTTTCATTGGTTAGAATATTTGGTTTATTGATCAAATCGGTCGGACCAGTTCGATTTTACTCAGATGTGTTCGACATTCAGTGACCGAAATTGACTCCTGTAAGTTTCCCATCCTTCCGTAGATCAAATTGATGGGTCAATGTCGGTTATGTTTGAAACAGAACAACACGATTCCTCCGATTTGATGCCCAGAAGCTTGTGGAGCAAATTTCGGTTAGACCATGTCGAGATCATTTGTAACACGTCAGCATGGTAAGATGGAACTGTGGTTAAGGTCTCGACCATCAATTTACATGTGTGTTTTGTTTTGTTTGGAAGGAAATACTTTCTTTTCTGTGCGATTGGATCTCTGAATATCTGGCTATTCCAAGGGGAGAACGAGAAAATGTCGATAACAAGAATAAATAATATGTAGGCGGCAAACAAGGTGGGATTGTTTATCAGACTGGGCGACACTTACTGATCTTCCTGAAGTTGTTAGCGAAGAGGTAGGTGTAGACTTGGAGTTCTATTGAATGAATTTAAGTTTCAAGGTTGTAGGTATTTCTAAATTTGGCCCACCAATGGAAATATGTAGTGATAAAGACTTCAAATTTTATTGGTCAGTTGCAAAATCTCACTTCCCCAGGTGTCTTCCGCTGTATGCGATAATTGAAAAGGGTTCACCAGTAAAAACCAGTAATACAACTCATGTAAGTTTTGTACCTAATAGTTTTGGTGAGCGAAGAAACGCCAATGTAGAATATACTGAACGTACAGGAGGTTCTTCAAGGGATTATGATTATTACAATTTTGATTTGAAATAGTTATCTGAGAACCTCATCGAATACCCAAATTAAAGACGAAACAGTTAAGGTTGAGATAACCATTGGCGATATGAATTATTTTCCTACACCAAGATCTAGAAGAAGATATTGTGCGTAATGATAATGTTATTCAACAATAAAGTAAGGGAAAGGAAAAACTGAGAAAAGATCTCATCCGTAATGATAAGGTTATTCGGCATACAGAAGGTAAGGATAAGGAAATTCCTGTAAGTAAAGATGATTATGTAGTTGATTTAAATTGTTCAGAAATTCGGGAGTATTCAGATGAAGAGGTGGGTGGTGTAGGGGATGGTTCGTCTCAGATGAAGTGGAAATAGTTCATGAAAGTGCTTGGGGTCGAAGTTGTTTTAAATGTGAGAAAGTTAAAGGTGATGATTGGGAAGATAGTCATGTTCCGAAAGAAGAGAAATTGACAGAGCAACATAAATTAATTGGTTGTGCAGAGTTAGGAGATATGCCCGAAATGTGTGGTGTAGTTGAAATAAAAAACAGGGGGTATGACACTGATGGTTATTCTATAAAGTTGAATGATGTATTTGTAAGTAAGAAAGAATTAAAGAGAAAGATGAGTGTGTGGGCTATCAATAGCAAATTTGAATATAAGATAAAGAAGTCCGATAAAAATCGCTATGTTGCATCCTGTATTGATGAGGATTGCAAGCGGTATATACGTGCAACTACAATATGTGAATCTTCTTGCTTTAGGATTATCAAGTTTAACAATTCCCACTCTTGTAGTGTCATCAGTAACCTCTACATGGTACATAGACATGCCACTTCAAAAGTGATCGTTGAGTTGATCAAAGACAAGTTTGTTGGTGTGAAAAGAACTTATATACCAGATGACATAGTTACTGATATCCCAAAACAAATGGGAGTTTCCCTCACCTATAATGTAGCATGGCGATCAATAGACCATGCCCGCAATTTGTTGAGGGGGGTTGTGGACGAGTCCTATACGGTCTTAAAGGTACTCGGACGAGCTCGTGAAGGTGATGTCCTTCAACCAAAGATGCAATACGAGCAATTTGCTAGATAGGACAATTGATGAAGAAGATCATCAAGTCCGGATGATTTAGGGATCGTAGTGTTTAGCTAGAAACCAACTACGATCGCCGAATTACGGAGCGATTCGCTGCTAACTTCGTCCGGATCCTACATCGGGTTACACCAAAGAGTGTCTACTTGATCAGAAGATATGACTAGTGGAATGAGACATATATGCACGGATTAGATCCGGAAATATATCTAAAAGGCCTAAAGAAAGATAAGGCAAAGATAGTTAAAAGGCCGGAACAAAAGGGTTTTGGGTCGGGCACTTAAAAGGCCCATTAGTAGGCTGGCCTAGACATGTCCGACCACACTATTAAGGGCCGGCCGGACCTATGCCCTTTAGGGCATAAGGTGGTCGGCCATAAGAGAAATATAAGAAAATGGAAACTAGTTTCTATTTTCTGAAAGATCTTAAATCTCCTTCTATTTTGGTCTTTTAGGAAACCTAATTAGGGTTGGACTCTAACTATAGGATTCTATTTAAGGGCCTCATTAGAAGAGATTTAGGTATGGAGAATTGTCAAAGAGATTTCGAACTCTACAACATCAAGTAGAGAAAGAAAGAGAGAATAGTTCCCAACTATCTATCTAGTCTAAAGAAGAAGGTGTTCTTCGTCTAACCACCATTAAAGTTCTAGCTAAACTTGAGGTGGGAGATCAAGTTCGGTGTCTCAAGTAGAGGAGCTGCAATTGGAGCTCTTGGTCTTCTTATTCAACCTTATTAGTTTGTGGGATATTTAGTGATTATGGTAATCTCTAGACTAACTTGATTTATATTTAGCTTATGCTAGAGATCTTGGGGATACTAGTGTTAGACATTAGATGTCTGAAATTCTGCTTAGAACACTAGAAGACACCATAACCCAACAACTAGTTCGTATAAATCTAGGTACTGTATGCTGTCTTGAGAAAGATAGTTCGAACCACTTTAAATTTTATTTCATGGCTTTGGGATGTGGCATACGGGGATTTTTAGATGACATCCGACTTGTGTTTGCAGTTAATGGGACATTCCTAAAAGAAAATTATCTTGCGTTTTTTGCTTGTTTTTGTTGGGATCAATTGCAACACAATATTTATCCACTTGCATTTGGCATTGTTGATTCTGAAAATTTCATGTCGTGGAATTGGTTCATGTCTCAAATACGAAAAAATATTGGTACTGTGGATGACCTAGTCATAGTTTCTGATCGCCACAAGAATATTGAGAAAGCGGTATTGGAAGTGTTTCCCGGTGTCATGCACGAAACTTGTATCGTTCATATTAATATAAATGTGAAGACAAAATTTGGACATGAGAATTTTAGTTTGTTGTTCTTTAGAGCAAGCAAAGCCTACAAAGCTGAAGATTTTGAACGTATTTTTCTTCAGTTGGAACTTGCATTTCTTAACATCGGTTGTTACTTGCACGAGGTTGAGTTTGAACGATGGACACGTTCTCACGCGAGTAAGAAGCGTTGTGGTACGATGACATCAAACATTGTCGAAAGTATTAATAGCTTGACGGAAGAGGCTGGAGGAAAGGCAGTCGCAAGCTGATCGTTTCAGAATTGTACGAATTAACACTGATGAGTTCAAAGTTAATTATCGTCTTTCTCATGAGACGGTGAATTTAAAAAAATAAGACTTGCAGTTGCCCTAAGTTCAATCTTCAAGAGCTTCCATGTGTACATGCTCTAGATGTTTGTAAAACGAGATGTTTAGATGTTTACCATTGTTGTTCAAAATATTACCTTCTCCAAACAGTTAAAGATGTTTATACAGACTCGATTTTACCAGTGACATCATCATCAGTTTGGACTTCTTCTGACGGGGAGTCGACCTCAAATATTAAACCTCGCACTACACGCCATCGAGGAGGAAGACCTGAAGGGCCGAAGAAAGTTTCGAGGGGAGATTTTACCGAAGAGGAAGGTAAAATGCGGGAGATGTGGTCAATTGGAACATAATCTTTAGACATGTAAAACAATGAACCTGTCCCTACTTTTTGCAAAACTCTTCCTAACTCATAATTTTAAGTCTGTTATAAATGATTATTTGATGAAATTACCTTAAAATTTATCGATTGTAAAATAAATTTTTTGGTTTATCTCGATATTGGTTGGAAAGATCGTATTAGAGCCTTAAGGAGATAAAATAGATCCTTAAATGTCGTTTTTTGTAAGCCAACCGACCTTGGCAAACCGAAATGAATTCCACAAGGTTACCCAACTTTCTGGCGATACAATCGATCCTTCAATGTTGTTTTGTTCTGAAGCGAACCGACATTGGAAAATCGAAATTAGTTCTAGAAAGTTACCCAACTTCGTGGAAATAAAATCGATCCTTTAATGTCGATCTTAACCAGTTAAAATCGATACTAGCCGATCGATTTTAACTCCAGAAACTTCTGGATTATGTTTTGGATTTTTTAGGTATTCCCTTGACCATATGACCATATCATACGGTCTAGGATTTAGGTACTTGTGTAAGGTCACATCCCTTCATATAACCATACCATAGGATGCATTGTAGACCCTAGGGTACTTTTGTAAGGTCACATCCATTGACCGTTGTACCATATCGAGCATATCTAGACTGCAAACTATGGTACTTGTGTATGGTCACATCTCTTGACAATATGACCATACCCGAGGGTGCAGTTTAGAAATTGTAGATATTTTAGGTATGGTATTTGTATAAGGTTACCTCCTTGACCATAGTACCATACCTTGAGTGTATATAAATGGGTTCATACCTTGAGTAGACAAACCCACAAAATTTGTTCTCCAAATTTCAAAACTTTCTCTCCAAATTTTTACAAAATCGAGTTAGATTTTGAGTATTCCAAGAGCATACTAAGGTGAATAGAGTTAACAACAATGCACAAGTCGAACCAGAGAATGCTCGTAATAGAGCACAACGTAGGGTCATCACACAATTTATGCGAACTGATCTCTATAAAGAACACGCACATTGGGAAGTGCTACGTCGCCAATGTGATAGATTGTGTATAAGAGTCCTTGTATTCCATGATTTACTTTGAAAATCCCACGATTAGGCAATATGAAAAAACACTTGAGCGCCTAAAAGTCCGCGAATGAGACTTCGATTACAGAGGCGTGTTTCATTTATGGTTGGAGAGAACATTACTCATCTACGTTCTCCATTTCCAATCCGAAATGAACATGGCGAGTACACCGACATCGTCTGACCAATTATTCAGGGTCTAAATGGTTCACACGTGTACTATGTTAATTCAGACAATGACGACGATCCAAACCTGAGGTCTGATACATCTTCTCAACGCGACGAGAATGAAAACAGATCGTGGTTCCAAAAGTCTCAATCTTGTAAATTTATTGTCGATCGAAACATGTGGTACTTAATATATTTATATGTTGCATAAGTCAAATATTAGTGCACTATATCATAAAAGTCTCAATCCTTTAGATTTATTATCGTATTATGATTTCTATGTTGTATGAAAATGTGCTACTTAATATATTTCCATGTTGCCTAAGTCAAATATTAGTCCACCATAATGAAAATGTCACAACTAAATTAATCAAAAGTTTACCTCCATTACGTCACCTACTTAAAAATTTATTTGTTCACTCTCTTCATTCTACATCATAGACGCACCTGTCCCATTTCTTCATCCATACTCACTCTTGACATATAGAAAGCTAATTTACTTTCGAGTTCTTCTATTTGGTCATCCATCTCACGAAGTGTCTCTCTAAGCTCAGTTACAACTCAATTCAGCCTATCTATTTCCTTTTTGGGTCCATCTTCAACTTCAACTTCAACTTCCTCACCTAACTCAATCTCGTCGAGTGAAAACATAATAACATTGACCTTCGAAAGTTACAAAAACTATAACCATTAACCATAATTAAGTCAACAAAATAAATTAATGAATGAAATTATATCGTAATGAACTTACATCAGTTGCTACAAATTTTTCTCGCAAATTTCATACACAACTTTTCCTTTAGTCTTTCCATCATAAAATACGAGGATACAAGACACTCAATTTCCTTTTTGTAAATTCAATCGCAATCGAGGGGACACATTCATACAACCGAACCTCCTATTAAATATAACAAACAAAACAGTCATACGTACATGTAAGTTAAATCACAAAATCAAAATGAAAGTTAAATGACAAATATCGGAATACTTGAAATGCAAGTGGAAAATCATTTGGATGGTATCTCAACTGACTATCACCTTCTTTCTTGTTTTTTTTATTCCGCGGCCAATACATTTTTGAAGTATATCTATGGTTCCCTTGAATACCTTACCACCCCACGCATATCTGTTGAACACACTCAGGTCTTGAACCATGTCTAAATGGTCTGACTTAACAAATGTCAACTTATCTTTCCCCAACAAAAAGAACTTTAAACATAGGAATACAAAGTTTCACCTTATGAAGTTCATTTTTCCATGTACCAATACATTTTTCTAACATATCCTTGGTGATTCTACTTTCTTCTGCAAAGTAATCATCGCGCAGAGACAACTTATTTTCCATCTCATGTACCAACTCTTCTTTCCGCACACACTAGAAGCTGTTAAGACCTGAAATGATGAAGAACTCTGCAATCGAAAACTTCAACTCTTTACCACCAAAGAAAAAGTCATCGACTCATTGTCATTCTCGTATGATGTCAGAACACACCCCCACAACAACATATTGTGGACAACAACACCACACCATGTTTAGGTCAGTCACTTAAAAAAGATGACCAAAACATGTATTCTCAAACATACTTTGCCGCCTCTTATTCAATTTACGTTTTATAAATATCATGACATCAACCTTAAACAAACAGGTAATATCTGTCTTGCAATCCATCATTGGCTTAAGTTGTGGCTCGGCTTCCGTCCTACATAAGGTTTAAAACTACTCACATACAAGAGAACAAAGAATGAAAGATGTACTTAACGAAATATTTTATTCACCAAGTATCGGTCAACCCATGTCGACATAGTTCGAAACAAATCAATTGAATCGAGTCAATTTGCACTGAACCCGATCAACATAAGACTATCGATTGTAACTTCAGTACCTAAGGCCAAGTACTAGAGTGACAATCGATTGTCGAACGCCGAAGCTATTTACATCAGATCGACACACAATAATCGACTTTTACCTCCAGTAGGTACTGGAGTTAAAATCGACTCTAGAATGTCGACACTATATGCATCAAATCGACAAGAAATAATCGTTTCAAACTTTAATACCTAAGGCACCCTATTGAAGGTCATATTGGTTGATAGATATCGATATTACACGAATTGAATCGAACCGGTCTAACCGATTCTCACCAAAATCCTAATATTCTAACCAAAATCCAACCTAATTTCATCAAATATCAATCATTTCTTTCATGCGATATCAAATACACAAAATTAAACTCAAAAAACAAATACATCAGAAAATTTTGCAAGCAAAAAATCAAGGAAGAGTTTGCAAGAAAAAATCATTTCTTTCATTCAATATCAAACACATAGAATTACTCAACACCATTCCTTCTTTATTTATAGATCATTTTCAACACAACAATAGATTACATAGCATTTATTTCCCAAATTCACAAATAAACTGAGAAAAAGTCATCATCTCTTCTTTTCCTAGACGTGGTTCTTCAACCTTCTTCCCTTTATTTGATTTTTCTACATTATCAACCCAATTAGGAATCCAATCAAATTTGTTGCAAATAGGATAAGAAAAGAACTTCCTATGGGCATTATTTAGCCCAATGTCCCAGAAGACCACAATGAAAGCATTGTTTTGAAACCGATCTACAAGAACTCGAACCAGAAGGCGAAGGACCTCAGCCTTTGCTTCATCCAGCCACTGGAAACCAGGGCACTTGCTAAGCTGACAAGCAAGATACTACCGTGTTTTACCATCCTTCGTGGTGGCAAAAGACAAACATCTGAGGCCAATGCATCTCACAGCTTTGCACGGACTTTAAATCCATGGACAATCTAGAGCAGAATGAGCTTTCTCATAGCATGTCTGAGACAAAGGCAAACAATAGAAAAAATGAAATAATCCCAACCTATGGATGATGAAGAACAAGAAGAACCTATTCAGAAAAACCAGAAATTACCATCACAGCAGATCCACCAAGAACCAGCTTATTGACTGATGGGTTCGGCTTTGACGAAGAAAAGGAAGAACCTATAGATGATGAAGAAGAGGAAAAACCTATTCCTGGGGAAGAAGAAAGATACAAATTTGAACATTTTCAGTTCAATGCTCAAGTTGGTGAAAAAGAAGATGGGGTTGGGAAAGAAGAAGATGAGATTAGGAAAGAAGAAGATGAGAAGAAAACGAGATTTATAGGAAAAAAAATTGGGAAAGTCATATTTGGGAAAATATTCAAACTTAATGGACCTGACAATTCCAAGAGAAAGCTGGTTGACTGACAATTCCAAGAAGAACAATTCTAAGGTAGAGTAATACCTGTTACTATCGATCGTGGCATGTCGAATATTATTAACAACAAATCGACACGAAGTGTTCGATTGTAACTCCAGTAACTACTGGAGTTAAAATCGATTTTAGAATGTCGACGCACATGGCAAAAAATCGACACGACATAATCGATTCTAACTTCAGTACCTAATACACCTTACTAGAGTTCATATTGGTTGATAGATATCAATACAACACAAATGGTATCGAACTGGTCCGACCGATTCTCATCAAAATCCCAATTCTAACCAAAATGAAACCTAATTTCATCAAATATCAATCATTTCATTCATTCAATATCAAACACACAATAAAACACACAATCATAAACCCCATTTGTTTATATTATAAACCCTAGATTTTGGTTAAATATCAAACCCTGGACTTTAATCCATTTTAACAACACAAAATTAAACTTAAACATACAACATTTTGTAGAGAAGAGGATTTATAGATTCGGCCTGGAGAGAGAGAGAGAGAGAGTAATAGCTTTTCAAATCGAATGGATCAAACTTTAGCTTAATCAAGGGATAAAATGGAGATCAATGGAGTAAGTTGGTCTAGATACGGAGATTTCGAGCAAGAAAAATAGATTCAAGAGAGGGGTTTCGAGCTACTACAAGAGGGAATCAAAAGAGAGAGAGAGATAAGCAAAAGCAAGAAGATTTCAGTTGATCTCTGATTTGAGGGTTTTGGGGCTAAAAGTATTGAAATCTAAAATTTCTAGATTTGTTTTTATACAAAGGCAAGTAAAGAAACAAAAGTTGGGAAACTTAGAAAATGGACAAAATTGGCAAGTTTCTTTGGGTTGGGGCAAAAATTATTCAAAGGCCCCCAAATCAGGGTATTTGAGAAAAGGGAAATTTTATAGACAATGCCCAAACTTGTTATAGGCAATGTATTTTCCACTTATGACTTGGTCAATTCAATATGACTATTTCTTTAAAGGCAATGCCTACAATAATCAAGTTTTGGGGGTTATCTTCACCCAAGTTATCTTTTTCTCTTTCTTTTCAAAATAAGATACTAAATCAAGCCCTAGATGTCAAACCCGAATCCCTAAACCCTAACTTCATCTCACCGGAAATATCAAAGTCGCCGGTCACCCGCGACCTTCGAAACGCACCGCCCATTGTGTTCGTCTCCTCAAACTCTAAGTGCAAGTGATACCATATTTACTAGAAACCACCATGGATGAAGAAAGTTCCAAGACAGTATCACAGTTTTTATTCATTTGAATTATGTTTGATTTCAAATTTTAACAAAACAAAGAAGGAACTTTACTATAAATCATGTGAATGAGCTACAAAACAAAGTTCTAATGGACTTTATGTTTTTCTTTCTATTTGAGTCATTTCATCAAACACCTTAACTACAAAATTCAAATTTGAACAAAATAAAGAAGGAACTATACTATAAATCCAATTCAATTCAAATGATGGATCAGTTAAGCAACTAAAAACATCCAAAAATTCAACCATTAAACAACTTCTAAATCATCTTTAGACTCATACAAACATATACACACATAATTTAAGATCAATTAAGCAAAAACAAAAGAGATTTTAGGGTTTTACCTTAAAATAGGGGATTTTCTTTTTCCTAATAATTGCTTCAATTCCGTCAATTAAGACTCCAAGCAATCCCACACAAAGAAATGATATTTTGGAACCAAGATTTTACAGAAATTTCGATTGCCCAAATTCTAGGGTTTAATGGATAATCTATAAGTTTCTAAATTGAGGGAGATCTGAAGAAGAAAAATGAATGTGAAGTAAAACCCCTGGTAGCCAGTTGTCAGAAAGATTCGAAATTTGAAGAAGAATTGTAGAAGAGATTAACGAAGAGGAGATAGGGTTCTTTCTCCCTCTCGGTTTCTTTGGAACAGTTTAGGTCGTTTTTTCTTGTGAAATGGAAGGGATGACTTAAGTCAAAGTTTATTGACCTAACGGCGCGGTTAGGTCAAACATGTCTAAGGCATTGCCTTCTATCTGTACATTGCCTCTAGCCAAATTAAGACTTGCCTTTAGCAAGATTGCATATAATAAATGCCCATTAATAATCAAAGCCCAGCTGGTCTACTAGTCATCTAGATTGATAAGGGGGTGGAATTGTAATTCTTAAACCCCCCATGTTTATAAATAGTTTCAGCAAATTCACTTTATTCATCATCCCAAATTTGCTAATTACACTTATTTACGTCAAAATATAACTAAATACTTTCTCATTCTATTACACTAGTAATTATGAATTGTAACCACTTATGTAAGATGACTAACCCTATTGTATTTGAGGTGAGGCCATCTTATATTTCTATTATATATAGCTTTATAAGCTTTAATACTCCCATTTAACCTGCATTTTATCTCAAAGACCCATTTACATTTACAGCCAAGACATTCATTGATCTAGAACATGGCGTAAATGACCAAGTCTTATTTTTCTCCAAAACCTCAAACTCCTCTTGTATATCTTGTTTATGGTGGGTTACTTGGACTGATCTAACAATGATAAGGTGAGAAAGGCTAGAGAGGTAGTGGGTGATACACTGGAAACACAGGAGACATATTCTGGGATGTACTCTGGTTGAAGAATATAATTTCTTATTCTAGTTGTCATATGATGGATAGGTGGTGGTGGTGGTGGTGGTGGGTTTTTTTTTTTTTGAAACCAGGTGGTGGTGGGTTGAGTCAGGCTTGGCTAGAAGCTGAATTAGGTGATGCAGAAAGTGGGGTAAGGCAAGTCATTTGTGCAAGGAATGCCGAAAGAGGTGGAGGGCCGAGAGAATCAGCTAATAAAGGTTTGCTTGATGATCAGAATGCTTGTTAAATCGAAGTCACTAGTCATTTCTCCTATTTGACTTAATTGATCTTGATTGATTCATTTTGGTGTACTGTTATATTGGTTTAGTAGTTAGATTACTATCATTTTTTACAAGTTTTGAAGATGAGTTATTACAACTTCGTGATTTGAAAGATGGATCGCCACAGCTTTGTGATCCGAGCATCTCATATTTGCATAACAAGTTTGCGTAAGAGAAGCCTCACAGTGACGCGTAAATAATTATAAAACAAGTTAAGAATTGTCTTATTTGTTTATTTCCTCACCAGTGTTAACAATGTCTTTGTAACGATGTTTATGTCAGCTGCAAGCACCTACACGAAATTTCCACAACCATTTTACAAGATCAAGCACTGTGACCCAATTAAAATAACATTGAATAGAGAAAAATGACACCAGAAGCGAATGAAAATCCTGAGATTTCACTACAAGCTGTCCATCTTCTGACTTTGCCATTACATAAAATGATCAATTCGCTAAGAATTTAGCTAGTGTTGTGTCATACTAAGAATCCCGTTAAGAAACACATATAATTAGTTAGAAAAAAAGTACTTATAGTAATTGAAGATGAGATCGTCTCTAGAACGTACTTGAAAAAGCTAATAGTGGACACCAGCCCAGTACTGACATAATAAGGAGGTGTTCAGAGACTTGTTTGTTGCTAATTTCATGGTTAACTCTAAACATTCTTGGGGGAGCATTCAGAGACTGACCTATAAGTTTGAGCTCAAGCTTAGCAAGTGTCGAGGTTCTTTGGATGGGTCATGAAGCATTTCTGCCCAGAACAAAAACCTGTATCCATTGGCCGGGCCGGGCTTTAGCGGCAAAAGCAAGGACACTACTGCTATCTAATAGCGGTAGGGACGTCGTTGCAGTTTTAGGTTGAAAATCTAGTAGTTATGTCAAGCTAAGGCTACTAAAATGTATCTAATTTGGCGTGTCTCGCGATAGAGTAGTCTAAATAGTTAAGAAATTTCATCAGAATTCCAAGTAAATTTGCTTGCCTGTTCAATCATTAGAAATATCAATTCCATTAAAGTTGATTCACATCATATGGTTTGAGAAACTGAAACTCTTGCAAAGGTAGCTCGATTTCCATCTACAACTCCACCCCAAGAGTTGGGTAAAACCTGCAAACTAAGAGAACTGCTTAGGATTTTAGAAGAAACTTTGAACTCAGAAGACTAGATGGACAATAAGGAACACCAAACTGCATTTTTCAGGGACTGAAATGTGATAGCTACACATTTTCCCTTACCATTGAAAGCAGGCTCATCAGAGCTTCCAGGTTTGTAGCAGCACCCATCTGCAAAGCAACCATGTAGATGAAATCTTTTTCGAGGATAAAAGGAAAGAAGCAAGAAACAAAAATCATCACTGGAAGGAATTTGATTCTATACCTGAAATTCTGATAATTCATTTGGTCCGTGGGCATAGGACAACATCTCCATACGCGAAACTACACGATCTGGAAATTAAATCTCCTCCAATTAGGTAACCTCCAACAGTGCCAGAATCTTGAAGTGCATGGAAAGAACCGAATTTGACTAGTGAAACTCCTTCGTGAACTCATTATCTAAACTCTGATGGGACATTTATCTTAAAAACATTCCCTCATATTCTGGAACGAAATTAATGTAAAATGTGTACGTGAAATGAATATTGCATCCACCCTTGAATACGTACAAGAACATGTAGACACAGATAAACTCTAACGAGCGTCAAACACTACCATCACTCCAACACACAGAATAATGAAGGCAAATAGAAACAAATATACGAACACTTATACGAGCACAATAAACAAACACGGGCACCAACTCCAACACTGAGTCAAACAAAACCACCAATCAAACACAAAAAGGAACATGAACTAAAATATTAACGCACAAACAAACACAAATACGAGCACAAAGAACAAACTCAAAGACAAAAACCAAACACAATCACCAAATACAATCACAAACACCAAACATAACCACAAACACATACAAAAACAATTGCCAAGAGAAACAAAAATACATACCAAAAACTGAACAGTTATATATGAACACAATCAAACACGCAAATACACAAACACAAATGCAACCACAAGACTCTGACTCTAACTCAACCAAAACCACCAATCAGACACAAAAATGAATAGGAACACAAATAGAAATGCACAAGCAACCAAACATTTAAACGAGCACATACAACGAACACAAAAATCAAACACTACCACACTCGTGACCTCAAACACAACCACGTACAAAAACAAATGCCAACAAAACCACAAACATAAACCCAGGAATGAAAAGTTATACGAACACAAACGAACACACAAATACACAAACACAACCACCAATTAAAGACATACATGAACTGGAACACTTACGCAGAAACAATCACTTATGAACCCAAACAACAAACATAAATACAAAAAACAAACACAACCACAAACACCAGAAACAACAACATCCCCAAGCACAAACACATACAAACTCATGGACCGAACTTGAGTTGGGATCTATATCTGAAAGGTCAATAGAATAGCTTCGAGCATCTTTTTTTCCGCTTTCTTCTGTCGTGTCCAAAGGTGTTTACATGGACAAAAAACATGGATACTTGACTCATCTATATACCAGTTCACAATCCAGAAGGGATCCCAGACGGTTACTTGGCAAATATTGTCTTTATGTGATCTTACCTATATGGATAAAAACCATTAATGGGTCAAAAAGACAGGGGTCCAATGGTGGTCTTTAATTTTGTCGGACTCATACATTTAAATGCGTTTCTTAATTTCCTTCCTTGAAGCTTACTTACGACTTCGCTTCATAAACATTTTTAGAATGTCTTATTCGATTAACAATCGTAGTTATCAATTGAGGTAAGATATAAAAAAACAAATGAAATAGAAGAAAGGATACATGAATACACACATCAATGGCGACAGATAATTGCCATATCCTCTGAAGTGCCATCAGCTCACTATAGAGGTCTCGACCACCTCGGCACTCATATCCTGCATAACATGTATTTATTGTTTTATACACATGTAAGTTAAATGTTCATCAAGAACATGTAATATCAAACAACACGAACAAGGAGAGAGAGGGATAGAAATGGACATGTGCATAACAACCTTACCTTTTTACTACAAGCACTCGCAGATTTGATAAGGTAAGTGATATGCTCTACATTCTCTTGTAGCTACGAATATGAAGAAAAAGAAGTCAAAATTTTGTTTGAGTTTAATTTTAGAATTGCCTTTTTTTGGTCCAATAAAATTACATATTAAAGAGCTCGCATTTAAGTTTTATTTGAGATTCTCCGATAAAAATATGGCAATTGGTATTTATAGAGCATGAAATGCTCTTTACAAAGCTAAAAAGTTTGATAATATGATTCGACTCAAAATAGATCGAAGGACGAAATTTTGGGAAACCAAATCTCCTCGAGTTGACAACACTTGTTAATTCTTTCTTTTGAGAATTTTTAGGATTCATGTGTAAATGCCATCCGAAAGGAGGAAAAGCTTAAATTCACAAACAAGATTAGTGTAAAAAAATAGCGAACTAACCAACCTGCTGCGATGATACTTGTTCGGTCCATCCAAGATTTTAGTAGTTATAAATTGTCATCTTTCTCAAGTTGCAATGTCCAAGGGCATCTTTCTCGAGTTGCACTTTATCTGCATTCATTTAAAAAAATTTGGACAATTCAGCACGCATTTGCAAGAAAATAGAATTTTGAATATACACTTGATAACCTTAGATCGAAGATAACCCCCAAATACCAGGCCCATAAGAGTTGTTCCTTCTGATACTGGGCCTCCATTTATCCCAGCCCTATAAGAGTCGTTTCTTCTGCTATAAGAGCAATTGACAATTCAGCAAACGTCTGTAAGAAAACGGAATTATGAATATACACTTGATAACTATAGATCGAAGATAACCAAATACCAGGATATAAGAGTTGTTTTCTTCTGCCCTTGGGCCTGCATTTGTCTGAGCATCCTTTAAGGTGTGTTTTCTCGCCAGCATACCTGCCAAAAATAAAGGAAAATATCAAAAATAGCTTAGGGCAATAGCTTATCCAACACAAATTTAGTACAGAAAATTCATGCCCAGCATACTGACTACAACATATGTTCATTACATCATCTTCTGCTGGCTTGACCGAAGTTTTTGTATGATACGAAAAAGGAAAACAAACAAAGACAGAAATTCAGGAAATATCAAAGAGGAATTAAAACAGTGTCGAGAAACAAAAAAAACATTACTGAACGGCCTTTCTCATTCACAAGAGAATCTGTGTCTCCTGTACCAACAAGATGTTACCTAAAATTATCAAGTTAATGACCAAAACTTTCAAAAGCTATGGAGATTAAATGCCCATAGACATATTACAACTTTACTTTCGGAGATTCCCAAGTTTAAGTTATATAGTTCGAGTTGCGATCATTTTAAAAATCTAAAGCCAGAAACATACAAAAATAGGGAATCCACACCACTGTTGCAATGGTAGAACTGTACACGTATTCTTCCTAGTCATGTTTCAGTGAACCCCCAAACACGAACCATAGTATTTTTTCCTTCTATATTACCTTTTAAAGTCGAAACTTTTAATAGCTCATGTCATGGATAAGGTTGATAGAAATATATGAACTAAGAAGAAGACTATAAAAAGTCGATGTCAAAAAAGGGACGAAATACCTGTGACGACAATAAGAGAAACCTTATCATATGCCAGTCTGAATTTTGAATCCACCTTCAAAGTATGGCAATGTACAAAAATATAGTTGCCAGTAAATTTCGGAGCAAGTAGAAAAACATTGCATGCTACAACAAGATGGTCTGCCAAACTCTGCGCTTAACCTTTAATGTAACTGTGTGGCATGCCCATTATCTTGCGAAACCACACCAGTAAGTCCTCAAAATCTCGAGAAGGTTTCTCAGCACATAATCGAACGCACCTGTGGTATCATGGAAGATGAAAACAAAGTCTAAAACATGCATAAGAAAACTCTTTATTACCATATAAACATTCAGTTATTCTCTTCAAACACAACAGACATATATAAGACACTCGAAATAATTAAGAGGGTCCAGGAAGCATTTTATTTTTAACGCAACATCTAAGTCTGTTAATAAGAAGCTTTTTGTGAATGACTTGACAATGTCAACCCATTTTTTACTAAATTCAGGGTTTTCAAGATGCTCTAATTTAGAACAAGGCTGAAGTGCTGATGAAGGGCTTGGTTTCTTGCTTTTAGCTTAATGATTGTTATATATCAGTGGGACCATATGTTTCATATTGGTTGTGGGGTTGGTGTGCCCATGTGTGGTATTTTGCCGAGTGTGGCTTTTATTTCTTAACTGGTTTTCTTTAGTCTCTCCTTTGTTAGGTTTCAGGCTGCCTAAGTTGCTGATTTATGCAAAAAAAATAACAATATTGTTTGAATATACAAGGGCTCCTTTTGATCATCCAAATGTGTTGAGCATACATTAGTACTAGCAGCAACTAAGGAAGCAGACCTTGACTATTATTTAAGTATACAAGAGTGTACACCACATGAACATGGTCTGATTTCGTCTTTTAGGAGCTTACACCTTCAAATTCAATTTCAATTGGACTGAAGAACCCTTCCAAATGCATTACAAAGAAAAATATTGTATGAAGCCCAGTCTAATAATATGAGCAGTTTACACTTAGCAAACCACAATATTACCATGAAATGAAAGCATACCTTCATTTCATGCACGTTCCCCATCAAGGAAAATAATTTTCTCGACACAGAGGATCAAACACAAGTCCACTGACCAGCAGTACAATAAGACACATGTGCGCTCCCCATCCAGGAACAACTACAAGAAACACAACCACAAAAAGAAACTCCGAGCATAAAAAGTAGCACTTATAAAAAGACAAACACCAAATGCAACCACAAAACCAAGACATGCACAAATATGAACTGCCGTTGAGAAAGCTTCAAACCAGAATTCTTTTGGAAGAGAAGCTTGAAAAGATGGTGTATTCCCAATCTCAGTAATCTGTCTGTGTTTTCTCTCTGCCCTCCCATTTTGTTGTGGAGTATAGGGACAAGAGCATCTGAAAACAATACCATTGTCATCAAGGAAAGTCTTGAAAACACCTTTAGAAATCTCTGGAGCACCATCACTTTGAAAAGAGACAATAGATGTGCCATATAGATTTTCATTTGAAGCTTTGAAATGTTTGAAACACCCAATGCACTCAGATCTCCCTTTCACTTTGATAACAACTGTTTTGGATCTTCCTATCTCATTCAGAACAGTAGTACAGCACTTCAGCGTGTAACCTATCAGTGACTCTGCATGCCTAATGCCTATGAATTGTTACCCAGAAGTATCAAGTTGATGACCCAAATTTGGAAATGTTAGGGAGATTTAAAGAAGTAAGAGGAGATTCCAAGATACACAAACTATATTATATTTACCTGAGTAAGTCATCCATAGTTCCAAACTAATAGCGGTAGGGATGTCGTTACAATTGTAGCTTGAAAATCTCGCATTTATGTCAAGCTAAGCCTACTAAAATATATCTAATTCTGTGTGTCTCTCGATAGAGTAGTCTAAAAAGTTAAGAAATTTCATCAGAATTCCAAGTGAATTTGCTTGCCTGTTCAATCATTAGCAATATCAATCCCATTAAAGCTAATTCACATCATATGGTTTGAAAAACTGAAACTCTAGCAAAGGTAGCTCGATTTCCACCTACCACTTTTTTTTTTTTTTTTTTTGAAAGTAAGATTGAATATATAGAAAAGGAAAACTATACAGAGAAAAAATTAGGAGGCAAGGTGATCTAGGGGAACAGACTCCTCACATCATCCATGCCTCCCAATTGTTCACTAAATCAGCATAAGTTACATGTTTATATTTCTCATCGAACTTAATCCGGAGTAGGATAGTTCCCTTAATGTCGTCCACATCTACTGAAGTAGATAAATTCCACCTACCACTCAATCCCAAGAGTTGGAAAAAACAAGCAAACTAGGAGAAATGCTCAGAATTTTAGAAGAAACTTTAAACTCAGAGGACTAAACGGACAATAAGGAACACCAAACTGCATCTTTTAAGAGATTGAAATGTGATAGCTACACAGTTTCCCTTACCGTTG
Source organism: Eschscholzia californica subsp. californica (assembly GCA_002897215.1). Classification (NCBI taxonomy): domain Eukaryota; kingdom Viridiplantae; phylum Streptophyta; class Magnoliopsida; order Ranunculales; family Papaveraceae; genus Eschscholzia; species Eschscholzia californica. The sequence continues at coordinate 425,131 of BEHA01004542.1, forward strand.
AAAGCAGGCCCACCAAAGTTTCCAGGTTTGTAGCAGCATCAATCTGCAAAGCAACCGTATAGACGAAATCTTCTCTGAGGATAAAAGGAAAGACGCAAGAAACGAAAACCATCATCGGAACTTGCTTCTATACCTGCAAACCTGATAGTTCATTTGGTCCATGGCCATAGGACAACATCTCCATAAGCGAAACTGCATGATTTGGAAATTAAATCTCCTCCAATTAGGTAACCAACAACAGTGCGAGAATCTTGAAGTGCATGGAAAGACCGAATTCGACTGGTGAAACTCCTTTCGAATCATATTATCTTAACCCTGATGGGATTTTCGTAAAAACAACTAAGAGCAAGAATCATCTTCCGTCCTTTTACCGGGCTTGGAGACGTCATAATAATTACACAACTTGGGAAGGACCCAAATTTGACTGGTGAAACTCCTTCCTGAACTCTGATGGGGCATTTTTCTTATAAACAAATTCTCTCCTTTCCAGGTTTAACAAGTACAAAACTTGGGATAGGCGGAACTAAAAATGGTTGTCAGTGAGGTAGTATCAAATTCTGGAACGAATATTAATGTAAAATGTGTACATGAAACAAATATGCATCCACCCTTGGAAACGTACAAGAACATGTACACACAGAAACTCCAAAGCTATCAAACACAACCACCACTCCAACACACACAGAACAATGAAGATAAATAGAAACAAAAACGAACACAAATATCCAAACATGAGCACCAACTCCAACACTGAGTCAAACAAAACCACCAATCAAACACAAAAAGGAACATGAACAAAATTATCAACGCACAAACAAACACTTATACAAGCACAAAGAACAAACTTAAAGACATAAACCAAATACAATCACCAAATACAACCAGGAACACCAAACACAACTGTAAAAACCAAACATAAACATAACCATAACCACACCCACAAACACATACAAAAATAATTGCCAGAGAAATAAAAATACATACCAAAACTGAACAGTTATATGAACACAAACAAAGACACAAATACACAAACACAAATGCAACCACAAGACTCTGACTCTAACTCAACCAAAACCACCAATCAGAGACAAACATGAATAGGAACACAAAATAGAAATGTACAAACGACCAAACATTTATACGAGCAGAGACAACAAACACAAAAATCAAACACTACCACAAACACCAAACACAACCACAGTCGCGACATTAAATACAACCACATACAAAAACAAATGCCAACAGAACCACAAATATAACCCAAAAATGAAAAGTTATATGAACACAAACAAACACAAAAATACACAAACAATACCACCAAACAAAGACATGCATGGACAGGAACACAAACACAAACGCCCAAACGATCACTTATGAACACGAACAACAAAAACATAAACACAACCACAAACACCAGAAACAGTAACATCCACAAGCACAAAAACATACAAAAACAAATGCCAGGAGAAACATAAATATATACCACAAATATAAACTGAAAAACACAAACTCACCTAACTATTTTAGAGTTAGTAGGGGTAACTAATTCAATTTAGCCCTGACTTAATTACTTGTATCGAGTGGCTTCCAGATCGACTCAATAGAAACAAATTTGGTTCTACACAATAGTTTTCCAGATTTGGGAAACAAAAATCTATGACGAAAGTTCTTCGAACTAACATGTTTTTTTTTTTTATCTTATTTGACCAATCCTATATATATATATATATATAAATTTCATTATGTTATGTATTATATTTTTAAATTAATTTAATTTTCAATTTTGAAAGGAAAGAATCACACAATTTCAAATGAAAATATAAAGACAAGGGGAGAAAAAAATAATACTTATTTTTTAGAGGACAAAATTTATATTCGATCAACATTTTAAGGGTGGATCAACATTAAAGTCTATAGAATAAGATTTTTTTTTTTTCTCTTGCTGCTTATTAAGGCAACTGACTATCTACGATTCGTCAATGAGAATGCAAGAAAGAAAAATGAGTCACTGACAAACTTGTTTGTGATCCTCACTTACCAGTTACCACACAAGAACAG
>BEHA01004542.1:428672-463548 GCA_002897215.1 Eschscholzia californica subsp. californica
TGGTCATCACTTATAAGTACCACGCAGGAACAGATTGTGCTTCCAGTCGCAGTCAGTACAAGTAATTTGTCCCAATTAAGTATAGCCCAACCTAACTTGTTTCTCGGGAAATTTTACAAGCCCCGCTTCATTTGGTGAAACAGTTAAGTAAGAACAGAAACTTGATAAAGCTACTAAAAGAAATCGAGGTATGCATAATCATACCTGGGATCCTGAACTCTGTTAAATCTGCATCAAGTTCACAGTTGCTCGCTGGTGTTGGTATAACGTAGTTCTACTGCTGCTTCTTTACACCAGTGAGAATACGAGACATTTAAAGGCCTCAGCTGAAGGCTTCGTTGAACAAAAAGCAAAATATATAAGTTTCATACTACAACAATTTAAATAGGAATCTCTAAAATGATGAGATGGGAGAAAACAAGAAACAACACTTCCACTCGCAATAGCACCAGACGGCATAAAAATGTCTCTCATTGTGAGGTTGAGAAATCTATTAAGTGTCATAATGGACCAACAAACAACAAAAAAAAAAAATTAGCGATATGAACATCAGTTAAAAATCTGCACTCAAGCTCGTCCTACCAACGTAATGTTAAAAATTTTATCAAAAACATCAAGATGGTCATAACGAAATCAAACCCACCAATCAAACAAAAAAAATCTTATAGTAATAAATAACAAAAGAAAATGAAATTTCCTCGTAGAAGGTTTCAACTATACGGGAAAGAAAAGAAATGGGTAATTCTTCCAAAAGATTACGCTTATAAAACGCTTATTTGATAATTGTCCTACAAAAAAGAGTATGCACGTGAATCAGAGAGAATTTGAGGAAAGCGAAGCTATACTTAATTCATGTAAATGGTTTGAAGGGATTTACCCTCCGATAAAATTATAGCATGATCCTGATTAGGCTTTCTTTCTTTATCTTTGTTGACCCCGGTGATTCCTTTTATTGTATAGGAAGTTTTAAAGCCGCCCCTGGTAAGTGTAATAGGCGACTCCTTCACTCACAAACTCTCCTATAAATTTGGCTTGAAGAAGGTGCCTATAACACTTATAGGGGCGCTTTTGAAACTCAACTATTGTAACCTGGAATGTTATACCATTGGACCAGGAGGAAGACGTGAAAGGGATGTTACACCCTACACATAATGTAACCTGTGTTCAAATTATTCCAAAAAAAAAAATTTATGACTTTGTTTCATGTTCATTGTGTCATATACAATTTTAAATCATGAACTAAGTATTAACTGCATGGTTAATACAATTTATTTTTCCTCTTTAATATATTCATTCGAAGTTTCACAAAAAAAAACTTAAAGGAACTAAAAAATGAAAAGTTTCTCAAGGAGCAAAAAGGAAATTACCAGATGAGTGATCTACTTGGATATACCAACTAAATGCTAATTCGGAGCATAGTTGCAGGCTTGCAGCAATCAAAAGAGAGTATACCTAAATCTGAACACAAGTGCTTCACCTTCGAATTAACCTGATAAATGCGAACTTACGTTCATGCATTTCTGTTCCGAAATTAATATTTGGCCAGAGGTAAGTGGATGAAGTAAGCAAAGATAATATTGTAATATGTGCATCGAGTAAATGATGACAACTGACGTTGATCTTGCTTTCTCATTCAGAAGAGTAGTACAGCACTTCAGCACGTAACCTATCAGTGATTCTGCATGCCTAGTGCCTACAAATTGTTACCTAAAAGTTTCAAATTAACGACCCAAAATTGGACGCCACAGCAAAATTTAACGAAAATCAAGTCAAACACTAACTCATTTCGATGCAAAGATATGATCTATAACTCATGTTAGTCAAACTGATTAGTTAAGCATATACCAGAATAAACATGAGGACATGTTCTGTATTCGTGTTTTGGAGCTTGCACCTCCAAACCTTCTTTCCTTCTAACGGAAAACCTTTCAAATGCTTTACAAAGAAAACTACTATTTGAGTATGGTACATCTAATAATATGAGCAGTGTAGAATTTACAAACCATAAGATTTCCATGGAATGAAAAACGTACTTCTTCAACGAGAGCTACAAGGATCAGTTCTGTTAACATGCTTGAACAGAACCAATAACAATCAACTGGATGTCAAATCTACGTTCTACAATTGACATGTTTTTGTGCATGAATATGTGAATGAGTGGACATGTGCCATAAGAAAATGATAGTAAATGACTCTGAAGAACCAATAACCAAGTGTTGAGATACCAAAACACTTGTGATGGTCACGTGGGCGAGAAAGTCAATTTCTCAAGATTTGAAGAGGATCCAATACAAGGAACTACAAAAACGAGCAGTACAATAACAAAGACATGCATGCATTGCATCCCGTCCACGAACAAACACAAAAAATACACAATCACATTTAACAAACACAAAGCACAAAAATATTCTCTGAACTCAAACACAAATACCAAACACAACGGGAAGCACAAAGACGAACTGACTAAAACAAATGAAATGTAAGGTGAGGAATTAACCTTGCAAGCAAATAAGAAGGGTGACCACTGTATTAACTTTAGTCTGGTATCAGATGTATAAGGAACTAGTGACAACCTGGCATTTAAGCTAACTCACTTGGCCCTTCAAAGTCGATCCAGTTTGAGCTCCCACTTCAACAACTTGTTCCACAACCTACAAATTAATCCCTAAGATGAGGCCTCCTCACTGGTTATAATTATTGTTACACAAACACATGTTGTAAGTTAACTCGCACCACTTCTGACCATTCAATAGCCTGATCCGTCTCATCCATCTTCTTTCCACCATCAATAAGCTCTAGATTACACACTACTGGAAAAATAAGCAGGACCAGAATAAGAACGTACTTCTGAAGCACAAAGCTTCTCTAGAAGCCAATCTAGGGTACCCTCTCTCATTTATATCAAAGACAACTTAACTAAACAAAAGGGAAAGAATTGAAATTGTTTTCGAAAGAGCACCATCAGCAGTTTCTCTCATCAAATCAAACCTAATCGTAGAAACTGCACGAGTCTAACTCACTTAACTATAGTTGTAAAACACATTGAATTTATCGCTGAATGTGTGCTGGAGGGTTGCTTGTGTTGCACAAAACACAAAAAAAGCTAAAAGTATCAAAATAATATAAAAATAACAGAAATGACAAAAAGAACAACTAAATATATTTAACCAGATCTTAAATTCCTATAAATTTTGAAAGAAAAAGCAGGCATTAAATTTTTGAGATTGCTATTTAATATGTGAAGGCATGATTAATGAGAACATGAAAGACCAAATATCACCTCATGCGATGTCAATATTTTCCTCCGCTCAACTCTCTTATGAGCAGTGTTAGCCGTATACATGCAGTATCAAAATATTGGTAAGAACCTGCAGACCAAAATTAAATAGAAGCAAGGACTTCAAGTTATGCCATAACTACACAAAGTGAAAGATGACAGATAACAACAACCGGACAAACTTATAATGGCGCTAGTGTGAGAAGGCCTAGCAAGTATCACAATATTGGTAAGAACCTGCAGACCAAAATTAAATAGAATCAAGGACTTCAAGTTATGCCATAACTACACAAAGTGAAAGATGACATCTAACAGCAACCGGACAAACTTATAATGGCGCTAGCGTGAGAAGGCCTTACAAGTATTAATGAGATTATTGAAGCCTATATGGTAAACATGCTTCAAAGTTCAAACCTTAAACCATCTAAATCCTTATATTTAGATCTAAGAGTCTATATTTCTTTGGCCTTTTTAAGTATTTCAACTTGTATATGCTCTTGTCGGTGAAGCTATTGTTGCAAAAGTTAACATTTTCTTCTCTTGTTTCTTATTGGAAATCTTATCGGAGCGCAGAAATAATCTCTGTTGTCGTATATATTTAGCAAGTTAGAGACTAAGAGAGTAATTTTTTTGTCTCTTCATACAACGCGCAAAACCTTACCAGCGGTTGACATATGAACAACAAAACCTGTCCTTCACGGGATGATACTGACTTTCATACAGGTGCTGCACGGCTATCGTCAGCTTGTGTCCTCAGATGTTTGGTCACTCCTATAACGAGTGAAACCCTCGTTTTGTGTTGCTGAGACATGCACCTAATTTTCAAGCCACGGATTTGCACTCGAAGTGAGCCGAGGAGCCGAGTGACGTGCCAGCGTTACTAATTGAGTGCCAGCACGTAGCTGTGCTGTCAGTAAGAAGGGAGTCGCTGCATTTCTTGTAACGTCATAGGTACAACTAGTCAGTACCCAAATAACTGATGTACAAATAATACACAGTGCTGGCAAATTACTTATAGTTGCCACAATACTTGCCTTATATTGGACAAGGTAACTAGAAGAGTGAAACCAACTAACCTTTTCCTTGCACCAGGCTAAACGAGGGGTTCTCCAATTTTTCGTTTCATGAATCATCAACATACCAGTCCCTCGCAGGAGGAGGAAGTAATGTAAGAACTAAGAAGTACGTTTATTTTTTTTAGTTTCATCAGTAATGCGAGAATATGATTATATTGACAGTGTCTAAAGTCTAAGCTCTAAAGAGATGAAGGAAAAACACCTTTGATCCGAAGGATGTATCAACATTTAATTGTTAAAGCAATGAAAGATATTGAGTTTGGTCTTATCCATGATATTTAGAATTCTTCATAGACAAGAAACATGTGTTCATCATGGTTGCACCAGGCTTTTCATGGATTCTTGTCTCATCTGCATAGCAGTTCACAATCCAGAAGGGATCCAAGACGGTGACTTGGCAAACACTAAATCTAAACACTCTATTTCATTCATAATGGGTCAAAAAGATAGGGGTCCGACAGTGGTTATTGATTTTATAGGACACATACATTTAAAAGGCCAAATTGTTAATTGAACAACAAGACCAACACATTTAAAATACCTTTCTTAATTTTGTTCCTTGGAGCTTACTTACGACTCCGCTTCATATCTATCCCCTTGCTGCCTTTGTCCAAGAATCTGATACAATTCTCAAAGAATTGCTGACAACCTGCATTATCCTGTCATATACAGTTTTCTATCACAATGGAAGTCTTTATTGCCTGGTTAAAACATTTCTGGAAAAAGAATGTCTTATTAGATTAGCGATCGTTAGTATCAACTGAGAATCTAAAAAAAAATCAAATGTGAGAATCTCAAATGTAATTCTATTGAACCAAATGTAGAATAAAACACTAACTAAATATCATTTTTTTTTGGAGATTATGCAATCCACCAGAAAAGACGAGATTATGCAATCCATCAGGAGATTTCCTAAAACACGAATTCCAGAAATATTCAGCAAAAAGAAGCAACAGATTGAGAATAAAAATAAGTACCTTCTCTCCCTCCTCAATGGTCATTTAATGAACCTGTCATATACCGTTTTAACACAAAATGGTAACTTAGGCAGAACGCTCCCTTCTCTCCCTCCACAGTTGACAGTGTTAGCATTGTCAATAACCCGCATTTAACCCTCAGCATGAGAGACATAGAAATAAGGAAGAAAATAATCTTACATTTGGATAAAATCGACCTAATTAACTTAAAAAGATCAAGAATTCAAGAAGAATTTACTGTCATCGATGAAGAACAGTTCACTACCAAAAAACCTCGCTCAATGTATTACCCTTTTACAAGAAACATTCATCAATAACTCTTTCTTTCACTTTCTAAGGACATAAAAGAGCTCAACGATACTTACAAATAAACTCGCTTTGAATATACACTTGATGACCTTAGATAGAAGATAACCCCTAGATACCAGTCTCATAAGAGTTGTTCCTTCTGCTATTGGGCCTGCATTTATCCCAGGCCTATAAGTGTTGTTTCTCTGCTATAAGAGTAATTGACAATACAGCAAACGTTTGTAAGAAAATGGAATTATGAATATGCACTTGATAACCGAAGATCAAAGATCACCCACAAATACCTGGCCCATAAGAGTTGTTTTCTTCATCTCTTGAGCCTGCATTTATCCCAGCTTCCGTTAAGGCATGTTTTATCGACAACATACCTGCCAAAAATGAAAGAAAAATATCAAAAGTATAAACGTGCTTATTATTCCCTTGACAAGGTATAATCAGTTCTAAATCTACTCAAATTAAAGGCTTACGTTAAAAATATATGGGCATCTTTTATTGCAACAACTGATGAACGAAGTGTTTTTTTTTCATATACCCCTTCAAAATGCTACCTGCAACTTCTTTGACACTAATACTTATAATGCCTTCTTCCAAATAACTGCTTATAACTTCGTTCCAAATAGCTGTGCAACTTCTTTGACACTAATACTTATAAGGCCTTCTTCCAAATAACTGCTTATAACTTCGTTCCAAATAGCTGTGCAAGTTCTGCAGCTTCACATTGATCCCTTGCTTGCTGAAACATGCGAGAAAATTGAACCTCAGCGAACCCTTTTGACACAGAGATGCCTCTTTTTGGTGTTGAGCTTCCATCCAACACAACGAGAAGCTATTGTTAGCTCCCCATCTTAATGTTGGTCGTTCTTCTACCAGAAGAACCACACGCCCGTCGGCAGAGTACGCATAAGTTATCTCTTCTAGTGGGATACCCTATTCACAAATGACAAAAATAACTTAGAGTTGAAAGATACCAGAGCAATGTTGTCTAGGTGGTAGTTTAGTTGAGAAGAGAATACGTTCGCCCAGCCGAATAGACCAGGCAGGCAAGCCCGCCTCTAATTTAGATCTAACGGCAAGTATCAAAAGGTATCGAATGCGCCATTAGGGTTTGAGGTAAAATATTGGGGAAATGACCAAAACAAGGAACATGAAATGTTATGTGATAAACTAAAACATGAAACATATTTTTCCTCCATTGATGAACTCGAAAAGTAAACTGAAGATTTGATGTTTAGGCCCTCGGCATAAACTACTAAATAATTTGTCCAACTGCAAATAGCACAAATGGAAGACCGTAAGGATAAATCACATATCACTTCAAGGAGGGCACCAATATGAACCACAAAAATGAAGTTAAACACAAGATACATATCAAGAAGATTACCCCTTCAAAACGATCAAAAGCTCCGTAAACACTTCAGTTAAGGTTGAGAAAATGGCCTATCATATATGACTGTCGAAAAATACACCTGCATTTTAGAGCACTAGTTCGTCGAATTTAAAAAAAATAAATAGAAGATTTTAAAAATTGCTTATCCAACACAAATTGAGTAGTGAAATATCATCCCCAGCATACTGACCACAACAAACGTTCATTACATCTTCTGCTGGATTGACCGAAGTTTTTGTCTAGGGGCAATAGGAACTGAAATAAAGACATAATAAGTAAGGCAGCCAATACGTGGACAATCGAATTTCTTATGTGGACAACTCATATTTGGGCACAAACTGTAAAAAGAGATTATTAAGGAGATAACTTGATTCGCGAACCCTCTTCTTCCTCATCAAATCTCAATGAACTCCCACAGTTCCAGTCTTATTCCTCTCCACCTTTTACTGACAGTGAGATCCCAAAATTGATTGCCAGTATAAAGTTTTTTGGTATGAAGATTTTAAAACCCTACTTCATAGACCAAAAAGTTAAATTCAAAAGTTAGGATTTCTATTAACAGTAAACACCCAATAACCTGGGAGGCATGGATATCGTGAAAGATCCCATGACCAAAAAGTTAAATTCAATATTTATTCTTGTGTTACTCCTGTAAATTTGGTGCGGCATCTCTGTAATTTATCCTTCTTCTGCCTGGATTTGGTTTACTTGAAGCTTACACGATTTCTTCATTAGAAAATTATTGCTAGTCAAATTTCTACTTGAATCAGATACGTTAAGAGATATATCGTTTACTCAAAATCAGACACTTGATGCATTGTATTCATATAATTGATGATGATGATAAAAACATACATTTTGTTTTCTGCCATACATTAAGAAAATGAATTGGTGTTCTTGAGTTTAGGGTTAGAAGCATTTTTCAGTAAGGAAGAAGAAAATTTAGGGATTCAGTTGTCCCTCCACTATGAGTAAAAAAATTAATTTTTCACCCAATTTGTTTGTCCATATAAAATTTTCGGTTGCCCGTATATTGGCTCCCATAAGTAAATGAAAACAGAGCATCAAAATACTCTCTAGGGGCAATAGGGACTGAAAATGTTATACCTGGGTATAGTAAGTAAATGCTAATTCGGAATATAGTTGCAACGCGGACATAAAGTACACCTAAAAATGTATAGATCTGAACTCAAGTATATGAGCATCAAGAGCAAAAAGACTTTCATGCATTTGTGTTCCAAAATAATTTCTTCGATGCAGGCAAGTGTTTGCATTTGTATGTCAATCAAGAAATGAAAAAACATTATTAATCATCCTTTCTCATTCAAAAGTGAATTTGTGTGTCATGTACCTAGAAGATGTTACCTAAAATTACCAAGTTAATGACCAAAATTTTCTAAAGGTAGGGAGATTAAAAATAAATTCTTTTGAGAAATTGAATGAATATATTGATGAAAAAGTATGTACAAAAAGTAATAGCGTTAGGTCATGGGATCTTTCACGACATCCATGCCTCCCAGTTCACAACAACATCTGTGTAAGGGATATATCTATAAGATTCTAGACTTTTAGCCCAAAAAAATATTGTTTATTTTATGTCTTCTACATCTAAATTAGTAGATAAGTTCATGTCCTTGAAGACTTTGTTGTTCCTATCCTCCTTAGCTATGAAGATTAAATGCCTATAGACGTAGAAGAATTTTAATTTCGGAGATTTCCAAGATTAAGTCATTTAGTCCGAGCCTAGATCAATCTAAAGCCAGAAACATACGAATATAAGGAAACCACACCTTTATTACAATGGTTAGACTATACAGGTGTTCTTCCTAGTCATATTTCAGTGAACCCCCAAACACAAAACACGATTTTTTCCCTTCTGTATTACCTTCTAAAATCTAAACTTATAATAGCTCATGACATGCATAAGGTTGATAGAAATATATGAACTAAGAGGAAGAATATATAAAACCGATGCCAAAAAAGGGTTGAAATACCTATGACCACAATAAAAGAAACCTTATCATATGCCGGTCTGAGTTTTGAATCCACCTTTGAAGTATGGAAATGAAGAAATTATAGCTACCACTACATCTCGAAGCAAGTATAACGACACCGCCATGATACAAAAAGATGATTTGCCAGACTCTGCCCTTAACCTTCTATGAGACTGTGTTGTACGCCCTTTACCTTGCGAAGCCACACCAGTAAGTCCTCAAAATCTTGAGAAGGTCAGCACACCATTGAACAAAGCCTGCGGTTTAAGGAAAGTTGAAAACAAAGTCTAAAACATGCATTAGAAAACTATTTATTACCATGTAAACATTCAGTTATTCTCTTCAAACACTCGAAATCATTGAAAGAGTAGAAGCATTTTATTCCTAACGCACCGTCTCAATCTGTTAATACGAAGCTTTCCAGTGAATAACTTGACAATATCATCCCATTTTGTAATTTTCATACTTCAAAATCTCATGAATACATGAAAAATAGGATCTTCATTTATACATAAAACGCATTCAGCTAACAATGAGAAAGTGTAAACAAACTCAAAATTACGGTTTTCAAGATGCTCAAACAACACTTAACATTGGAAATGTAGAAAGACAATAAAGTTTGTTTGAACATGCAAATGTGTTGAGCATATGTTAGTACCATCAGCAACTAAGGAAGCAGACCCTGATTATTATTCTGACAATGCCAGAAAAACTAATTAGTGTGCAATGATTATTTAAGCATACCTTCTCAGGAAGAGCTGCAAGGAGTCAGATCTGTTACCATGGTTAAAAAAACAAGTGGATGTCAAAGCTATCAGTCACTAATAACTTCAAATCTCCAGTAAGAAAATTACAGTTTAGACTCTCAACAAGATTCAAAAATCAAGTGCTAGAATCACCCAAACACTTGTAATGGTCGTGTCTAAGAAAATCAAGTTTGTGACACTCACAGTGTAAATAAATTCAAATTTACGGTTTTTAAGACATACATGCACGCCCCGCATCCAGGAACAATTACAAGAATACGCAAACACAAAAAGAAACTCCGAGTGCGAGCACACAAAAAAACACAAACACAAACACAAACACAAACACAACCACAAACACAACCACAAACACAAACACAAACACAAACATACACAAACACAAACACAAACAAAAACACAAACACAAAGACAAACACAAAAATCAAAGATACAAACAAAAACAAGCTCAAAGCCTCAAACAAATAGAAACAAATTTAAAAACAACAAATACACAAAGTAACTCTTTCAAACTAACACCAACACAAACAAAGCCCGGCAGAAACAACAAATACCCAAAGTAACTTCACAAATCAAGACAATTTATAGTAGTGAGAGATGTCAGACTTCATGAGTTAATATTTCTCACAACTTTATTCTACCAGAAACTAGAAGTCTAGTGTACCTAAAAGCTAAAGCTTTTATTAGTTGACCGTAGGTCAAGAATTCAAACTACAACACCAACACAAACAAAGGCCAAAAAAAACAAAACTTCACAAGTCAAGATGGTTTATGGTAGTAGTAGACGTCAGACTTCATGAGTTCATTTTTCACAAAACTCTATTATTATATCACAAACCTCTAGAAACCTAGTGACCACGAAGAATGATCATTATATATGTTGCTAGATTCACCGACACTTTTATCTGGATAAAATAAAACAGGAAAAGAAAGAAGTGAAGAACGTCAGGAAGATTAAAGGAAACAAAGGGAGCGTAAAAAATTTCTCAAAGACAAACAAGGGAATTACTGGACGAGTGTGTACTATTTAAATGCTAATTCGGAACATAGTTGCAGCACTCAAAACAGAGTAAGCCTAAGTTTGAACCCAAGTATGAGAGCTTCAATATTAAGAACAGTAGTATGAGAGCTTCAATATTATGATAGCACTTCCTTTCTAATCAATTCTTGGCTGGAGTTAAATGGATGAAGTCAGCAACAATATTATCATGTGGGTCAAGTTAATGATAACAACTGTTTTGGATCTTCCTTTCTAATTAAGAACAGTAGTATAGCACTTCCGCATGCCTATCAGTGAGTCTGCATGCCTAGTGCCTACAAATTGTTACCAAAAGTATCAAGTTAATGACCCAAATTTGGAAAAGTTAGGGAGATTAAATGAAGAAAGATGAGATTCCCAAGATATACAAACTATATTAGATTTACCTGAATAAGTCATCCATAGTTTCAAACAGTTGTCGTTTTGAAGCCGGAAACCTACAAAAATAAGGCATCTATACCACTTTCGCACAAGTAGTAAGTCATCCATAGTTCCAAACTATATTAGATTTACCTGAGTAAGACTATACAAGTGTTCTGGTAAGTCATAATTCAGCAAATTCCTGATCACGAGCAGAGGTTATCTTTTCTTCGATTTTACCTTCTTCAGATCAACCTTACATCAGCTCACAACATGCGTAAGGTTGATATGTACTAAGATGAAGATATTAAAGATAATTCGTAAAATGGACGAAATACTTGTGACCACCATAAAAGAAACCTTATCACATGCCAGTTTGAGTTCTCAAGCCACCTATGAAGCGTGGGAAATGTAAGAAATATAGTTTCTAAAAAAGTTGGAAGCAAATATAACAACATAATCGTGATACATAAAGGTTCTCCTCCTTTACCTTCTCTGAAATTGCGTGGTATGCCCTTAACTTGGTAAAGCCACACCAACAAGCCCTTACTACTACTCGAGAAGGTTACTTAGCACTTCCAAAAGTTCCACCTGCGGTATCAAGAAAGTTAAAAGCAGTGTCCATAACACCCACAAAAAGACTATCATTTACCATAAAAATGATATGTAAACAACGTCATTACATTTTTTTTATTTTCCTTCTTTAAAACCCCAATAATACATGAAAAGTATGAACTTCATCAGCACATAAAATGCATTTTAACAACTAACAATGACAAATCATAGAAAAAAACAAATGTAAGGTTTCCAAGATGCTCAAAGCCTCAAGCAAACTTTCCAGTTGGAAGTATGAAAGGACAATATGTATTGTTTCAAACATACCTGAGTTCCTTTAGTTGAAAACCCAAATATATTGAGCATACGTCTGATCCCAATAACAAACAAGGGAAACAAACCATGATTATTAATCTGACATAATAATAGTATAGCAGAATTAGCGAAAATCAGGTTAAAGTTAAACCAAAGCTCTTTGGATGCGATCTTACCCTGTAAAGATATGATATACTCATATACATATAACTCATGTTGCTCAAACTGATTATTTAAGCATATAACAGCATAAACCACAAGAACATGGTCCGAATTCACATTTTCGAGCTTGCACCTTCAAACTCTATTTCCTTCTGACAAAAAAACCTTTGAATTGCTTTACAAAGAAATACTATATGAGTAAAGGACATCTAATAATATGAGTAGTGTAGAATCAGCAAACCATACAATTTTTGACGAAATGAAAAGTGTACCATCTCAACAAGAGCTGCAAGGAGTCAGATCTATTAACAATCAAGTGGATGTAAAAGCAACTAGTCAATCAATTTGGTATGCAGTCAATCAATAAAAGTGGATCCAAAGCTACGCCAGTCGAATTTACATGTTTTTGTGCATGAATATGTGAATGAATGCACGTGTGCAGTAAGAAAATGTTAGTAATGACTCTCAACAAGAACCAAAAAACAGAGTGCTAAGACACCCAAACACTTGTAATGGTCACGTGGGCGAGAAAATCAATCTCCCGAGAATTGTAAAGTATCCAATACAAGAACATGGATAATCAGAATTTTTCAGAGCTGAATATTGTTAATATTATCATGGTTGCAGCAGGTTTTTCAGATTCTTGAATCATAGATTTCACAATCCAATACAAGGTCACTACCCAAGCATTAAAACTACATAGTATCTTTGATTCCTAATATTGTCTTTGTGTTCACAAATTGGTAAGAACCATTACTGGTTCAGCAACACAGGGGTCCAGTGGTGGTCTTTAATCTTATAAGACACATACATTTAAAATGCCAGATCAATCCTAATTGAACAACAAGACCCAAACATTAAAAACGCCGTTTATTAGTTGTGTTCCTTGAAGCTACGTATGACTTCGTTTCGTACCTGTGATCTATCCCCTTGCTCCGTTGGTGATAAAATCTGCATTATCCTGTCATATGCAATTTCCTATCATGAACAAAGTATTTACTGCATGGTTAAAACTTAAAGTAGCTAAAGGATGCTAATTTTGTCAACTAACGATAGTAGTATCAGCTGAGATACGATATAAAAGAGCAAATCAAATAAAAGAAAGGAGATATTAATGCACACAACAGAGAATTCCCTTATCCTTCATAGTTTTCTACAATACACATCCCTCTAATGCCATCAGCTTACTGTAGAGGTATCTACCACCTCGGCATTCCTATCCTGCGAAACATGCATTTAAAGTTTTATAAACATGTATGAATTTATCAAAAACAGAGAGAGATAAATGCCCATGTGCATAACAACCTTCGTGTTTTTACTAAAAGCACTCGCAGAGTTGACGAGTGATATAATCTACATTCTCTTCCAGCTACAAAATAAGAAGAGAAAGAAATCTACACAAGAGCAAGTCAAAATTCTGTTCTAGATTCTCCAAATAATAGATAACTAATTAGAGTTTTACACATTTAAAATGAACTACAGATTCAAAAACTCTCGGCTGAACTATATGACGGAATGACATAATCCACACTTCCAAGTGATCAACCAAATGACCCTTAGAGATAATTACTCCAGTTTCCATTTTGCTTGAACAATACCTCCTCGAAGCAAAAGATTCTGGAAAATAACTACTTTTCCCGTAAAGTAGAAAAGATAATGAATTCCAACTGGAGATTTCCAGAAAAACGGATACTGGAAAAATTCAGGCAACTAAACAAAGAGATTGATGATAGAAAGAAGTACCTTCTCTCCCAGCTCAATGGTTATTTGATTCATATACTGCTCTAATACAAAATGATAACTTAGGCAGAACAGTCCCTTCTATCCCTCCACAATGGTTGCTTGATTATAATGGGTTAACCGAAAATCGTACTAGTGGGTTAACAAAATTGACAGTGTTAGCGTTGTTGATAAACCAAATTTAACCATCATCATGAGGGATATTCGAATTAAGGAGGAAATTAATAATACATTTGCATAAAAATCGTCTAATTAACTCAAAAACAGAATATTACCCTTGCGAAAAGAAAAATCCATTAGTAAATCTTTCTTTCTCTCTCTAAACAAATTAGCTTTGAAGTCGTAAGGTCATGAAAGAGCTCAATAATACGAATGTCACCCACAAGCACATCAAAGAGGCTGAGGCCTTCCACTCTGAGCTCCAAGTGTGGGAAATCACCCGCAGAGGAAATCTGAATGATTGGAAGATGCATCATTATGTTCAACTACTGCAAGTCCTCCAAGGAGTGAGGATTTCTGAAGATGTGGACACAAAAGAATGGGCTTTAGAGGAAAAGGAGCCTCTGACAGATTCCAACTGCTATAAGAGGCTGGATCAGGATGGTATAATTCTTGAGACTTGTGTCTCAAGTACTGTTTGGGCTAAAGCTCTCCCCCCGAGAGTTGGTTTTTTCGTTTGGGCCATGCTCGGAAAATACCGAGTGTGGATGCCCTCAAGAGAGGCTTTCAAATCCCCAATTGATGCATTTTGTGCAAAACGCTTGACCATCTCTTCCTTCATTGTAGAGTGGTTTCAAGCATTTGGAAATTCTTCTCCAAATCCTTATCAATTCAGTGGTGCTGCCCCAACACAGCGAATCATATGCTCAGCCAATGGAATGGCCTGTGCAAAAGGAAGAAGATGAAAGAGGTGTGGCAGCTAGTTCCAGCAGCTAGTTTTTGGAACATATTGGGAGATAGGAACAACAAAATCTTCAAGGAAAAGAATCTCACCACCAATGTGGACGTAGAAGATATTAAAGGAACACTATTCTCTTGGGTTAGGAAACTAGATAAATATAAAGATGTAACTTTCCTGGATGTAGTTGTTAATTGGGAGGCTTGGATGTCGTGAGACGTGTTCCCAACTACCCCCACCACATTTGTACATGGTTTTTTCCTTTAATATATTCATTCTAAGTTTCAAAAAAAAAGAGCTCAATAATACTTGCAAAAGACAGCAACCTCATTCTTCCTGGCCAAGGTCGATTCTGCTTAAATCCAAGATTGCGAATAAAAGCATGCAACTTCAAGAAGTCCAATAGTACGAGTTCAGGTCATTTTCTTCTACCATCGATCTATTGACAATTTCGATTAAGATTCACCATGTTCAAGGGTCCAATGGTGGTCTTTAATTTTATAGGACTCGTAGGCCAATCTATTAATTGAACAACAAGACCCACACATGTAAATGTCTTTCTTAATTTCCTTCCTTGAAGCTTACTTACGACTTCGCTTCATTAACATTTTTAGAATGTCTTATTAGATTAACAATCGTAAATATCAACTGACATAAGATATAAAAGAACAAATGAAATAGAAGAAAGGATACATGAATACACACAAGAACGGCGATAGAGAATTGCCATGTCCTCTGAAGTGCCACAGCTCACTATAGAGGAATCAACCACCTCGGCACTCATAACCTGCGTAACATGTATTTACAGTTTTATACACATGTAAGTGAGAGAGAGAGAGAGAGACTACAAGCACTCGCAGATATGATAAGGTAAGTGATATGCTCTACATTCTCTTGCACCTACAAATATGAAGAAATAGAAGTCAAAATCTTGTTTGAGATTCTCCAAAAAAATGATATTTAGTTAGTGTTTTATTCTACATTTGGTTCAATAGAATTACACATTTGAGATTCTCACATTTGAATTTTTTGAGATTCTCCAAAATATATATGTATATATATAAATATATCATTAACCGACCTCCAAGTTACCACCTCGAAGCAAAAGATTCTCAAAAATAATTGTTTTGCGTAAGGTTAGATGATATTATGAAATCCACCAGGAGATTTCCTAAAACATGAATTTTGGAAAAATACAGGCAAAAAAAAGCAAGAGATTGAGAATAAAAGTACCTTCTCTTCCTTCTTAATGGTTATTTGATTAACTTGTCATATACCGATCTAACACAAAATAAAAAACATCCAAGGAAAGTCCCAAGCAGAATATTATCATATCTAAATATAATACAATAATGCCCTAAATTTTGAGTGTTTCTTAATATTCACTGCCAGTTAAGCGTTTTAAGGTGTATCGAGACTACATGAATAATGTGCGCAATTAAATAAACCTAAAATGTGTTATTAACATCATTTAAAATTTGAATAGGGAGGATCAAATTTCCTCATGTTTGAGAATATTTTCTCATAAAACTTAGAATCCTTCTAGTTGTACCTGTACTTTCTTCCCGAACCATCATACGACCCATCAGACGACCCATCAAACATTCTCCTTGCACAGCTTTTTCTTCTAGTTTTTTCAGCATGTTTTCTGTATTTATTGGTTAAAAATGTATATCTCTTACCAAGATAATCTCTAGAGTTTCTTCATGTCCTGTTAAGCTCAAGCCTGTCTATACCATGACTTCACATTCACACTCTCAATTTCCAATCTTGTTATCATGAGAAGGAAAATAACTATTCAAAGGAGCAGTACTAGATCAACTTAGCTGCCTATTTAACAAAAGCAAAAAGATAGTATTAGCAAGTTCAATGGAAAGATTAGAAAGGTCAACTAGAATTTATTCAACTACTGAAGAAACTTGAGGAGTTTAGCCTAGATAATATAAGGTCGATGAACGAAATTGTATGACATATCCCAACATGAACAGGGTTAACACAGAACACGAGAATTACACATTTTAGAGAATACCTTGTTGTCGAGGCTCCGTTCTATTTGTAAAAGAGGAAAAGGCAAATGCAAGAAAGAAAAATGAGTCACCGGCAAACATCTAAACAATCTGAAAATTTAATTAGTAATTTGATCATCACTTACCAGGTACCACACAAGAACAGGTTGGGATCCCGATTGCAGTCAATGCTGAAGTATTTTGTGCCCATCAAGGCCAAAACAGCGGTGCCATATAGAATCCCCTTCCATTTAAACTGCTTCTCGAGAACTTCTACAGGCCTGCTTCACTTGGTCAAACAGTTCAGTAAGAACAGAAACTTGAAGCAGCTACTGAAAGAAATCTAGGTTTGTACAATACCATCTCGAAGCAAAAGCTTCTCGAAAATAACTGTTTTGCACGTAAAGTAGACGAGATAATGAATTCCAACTGGAGATTTCCGGAAACACGAATTCTAGAAAAAATCAGGCAACAAAGCAAAGAGATTAAGGATAAAAAAAAAGTACCTTCTCTCCCTCCTCAATGGTTATTTGATATTTGAATAACCTGTCATATACTGTTCTAACACAAAATGATAACTTAGGCAGAACATTCCCTTCTCTCCATCCACAATGGTTTCTTGATTATAAACCAAAAATCCTACTAATGGGTTAACAAAATTGACAGTGTTAGCATTATTGATAAACCGAAATTTTAACCCTCAACATGAAGGACATTCGAATTAAGGAGGAAATTAATCACACATTTGCATAAAGTCGTTTAATTAACTCAAAAGAATTGAAGATCAAAGATTCAAGAAGAATTTAATGTCAGCGAGGAAGACCGGTTCACTCAACAAAAGGCTCAACAGTATTACAAATAAAATAACCTCATTCTTGCTGGTCGAGGTCGTCCAGTCTTCTTTCATCAAGATTCTGAAATCGGAACAAAACATGCAATTTCAAGAAGTTCAATTGCATAAGTTCTTCATGAACTTGAATTTGATTATAACCAGTTGTTGTCATGGTTTACGTGTCGTTGTGGTCATTCCTTCTTCCATCGATTGATTGGCAATCTCGATCAAGATTCACCAAGTTCAATTTGTTATAATGACTGTAAGACACATACAGATATGAACTGAACTCCGCAATGTCAAGTTCATCGCATCAATAATTGTTGATGAACTGGATTTTGACTGTGACGGTTGACAATGCAAGAAGAAATGTGACTAAATCAATCAAAGAGACATTCAAGTGAACTGACTTCACAAAGAACTATCTATGAAGTTGGTTTTTAATGTTACAGGACACTTACATTTAAAAGGCCAATCTAGTCCTAATTGAACAACAAGCACACATATACGAGGCCTACTATTAACGAGGGCTTTTCCCTGAATCTGGTAATAATTTCGCTCCACAACCAAGCAAATTTAATATGCTATACACGAAAAATAGAAAAGGACTCAAAAAATAAATAAAAATCACGAAAGCCACGAAGCATATATTTTCCAGTTCTAAAACTGAAGCAGCCAAGACATATCCGATAAAGAAACTACAGGATACTATAGTTATGCCTATTTGAATGCAAAACAGACTTATGAAGAGATCCAAGTCGGTACCAAATAAAATACTAGAGAAGGGAGAGAGAGACTAACAAATTGCCATGGTATTTAAGAAGTCACAATAACTCTAAGTAACATATAGCATTATAAACAATTTTAGGTTTTTCTCACACTATGCCCTAATTAGTGACGTCTAATATCATCAGAACGCTTCCCAATTATGATTAGGTACAAATTTGAACTGAAACTAAAAAAGATTACCTGGAATACAAATTTGACGATCCATTTCGGTGACGTTTTTTCCTCTTCTCTTTTGAACCATAGAAACCTTCGTTATCCTGTTATAAACAGAAAAATCAAGCTGAGTACAAAATAAAATCTTTACTTCATGGTGAAAAATGAAATATCTTCCAAGTATCTGGACAGAACAGTTCCTTCTCTCTCTCCCCACTGGTTATTTGATTAATCTCCTGTCAACTAGAGAAAATCTGAAATTAGCTTACAACATGAGAGAGATTCTAATCAAGGAAGAAACTTATCTAATTCAGCCTTATCATGTGCATAGGATTGACCTAATTAACAAAAGAAGGTAAAAGATTCAAGACTGCGCACTGAAACGTGCAGTTCAAGAAGTTCAATCACATCAATTCTTGATGTACTTGATTGTGATTACAACGCTTAAAGGGATTTCGTTCTGACCACCATTTTTGTTCCATTGATCGATTGACAATCTCGATCAAGATTCACCGGGTTCAATTTTTAACAGATACGAACAGAACTCTG
Organism: Eschscholzia californica subsp. californica; assembly: GCA_002897215.1. NCBI lineage: Eukaryota > Viridiplantae > Streptophyta > Magnoliopsida > Ranunculales > Papaveraceae > Eschscholzia > Eschscholzia californica. The sequence continues at coordinate 447,855 of BEHA01004542.1, forward strand.
CAACTTCAATCGCACGAGATCTTGGAAATTTGGACTTTCATTTTTTGAAAAAATCTTACTTACTAAATCAATCAGAGAGATCCATGTGCATAGGACAACATCGGCATAACAAGTACAAAATTTGGGGCAGGCGGAGCCAAATATGGTTGTTAGAGAGTTAGTATCAAATTCCACGACATTTGACTCCAACTCCAAACTTGACAAATATTAACGTAAAATCTCTACATATGCATCCCATCGTGGATCAAGTACATCAACATATGCAAACACATACAACAAACAACACGGATACACAAATAGAAACTCCAAACTTCAACTCTATCACAAACACAACCACCAATTAAACAGAAACAGGAGCGGTGAAGGAAAATATAAACCGAAAAGGAACACTTATACAAACACAGAAATACACAAACAGAAGCACCAAATTCCAACTCTGACTCAATTACAACTACCAAACAAACACAAAAAGGAACCCGAACACAAATATTAACGCACAAACAAACACTTATACACAAATATGGCTCTAACTTAAAAACAAAAACCGAACATAACAGCAAACGCCAAACATAACCACAACACAACCACAAACAGATACAAAAATAAATTCTAGGAAAACATAAATATAACCACAAATACAAAACCATAAACAAACAGTTATACGAACACACAAATACACAAACTCAAGAACCGAACTCCAACTCTAAGTCAAACACAACCACCAATCAAGCACATACATGAACAAGGCCAAAAACACAAACCCACAAACAACACTAATACGAATACGAAGAACAAACATAAACACAAAAACCAAACACAACCAACAACATCATTTACAACGATAGCCACATACATACGGAAACAAGTGCAAGGAAAAACATAAATATACACACAAATATAAACCCAACTCACCCATACTAACACAAACACAAGCAAGAACACAAATGAAAACGAAGAAAAAGACTAAGAATAGTTCAGGAAGACCACTGGCTAGTTTAGTGCTTTAACATGCTATAATTTGAAATGTATTTGAGAATAAATGGCAGTAGAGATGGAATGTCATATATGTAACTACTGGTTTTGTGAGATGTCAATTTCCGTCTAGAATTGCTCTAAGAGATCTTCGTGTGTTTCTTCTAAATTTCCTTTCTTATTTATTATGATATATTTTTTTTTCTTTGAACGGGCGTGTGGAGATTTATTCTAGGAAGTTTTGCAAAGTTATTTCTTATAACTAGTATTAATAATAATCATATTAACTTTATTCTGATAAGATTGAAGGAGAGGATCAAAAACATTAGGACCTCAATTTCATCTCGACGGAGAGTTGGCGTGCCAGCCACTACATGAAGAACTTTCAATTATGCACCATTGAAATCATTTATTGATGATAAAACTCTTCAAACTTTACGTATGTAGGATTCAAAATATCAGAAAGATCGGTTGAAGATGTAACCTGTACATTAAAGAAACCCTAGATGTGAAAATCAAGATTCATTGACGAAAACTTTATGAACGTAACATAACTTTACTTCTAAAGCTCTACAACTACAAGTCATGTGGCAATATCCCAAGCACAATATTTATTACTTCTAAAAATAACACAATAATGGTCTAAAGTTTCACTGGTGGTTAAACTCCTTTGTGCTATTGGTAATATTCACTGCCAGTTAAGCATTTTAAGGTGTCTCAACTCTCAAGACAACATGAATAATTTAAATTTTAATTTGAATCAGGAGTGTCTAATTTCCTCATGTTTGAGAATATATTCTCATAAAACTTAGCATCCTTCTAGTTATACCTTGTACTTCAGCTTAACTTCTCGAACCACCATACAACCTGTCAGACATTTCACCTTGTAGAGTATCTGTCACGAAAGGGAAGATAAAAAGAAATTAGCTAGCCCAATGGAACGATTAGAAAGGTCGAAGATCATCTAGAATTTATTCAACTACTGAAGAACGAAATTGTATCACATATCCCAACATAAGACGATTAACACAGACACGAAAATTAGACATTTTAGAGAATACCTTCCTATCGAGTCTCCCTTCTATTTGCAAGTGAGAAAAGGGAAAATGCAAGAAAGAAAAATGAGTCACTGGCAAACACCTAAACAATCTGGAAATTTAATTAGTAATTTGATGATCAGTTTACCAGGTACCACACAACAACAGGTTGGGATTCCAGTTAATGCTTTCCTCCCGTCTAAACTGCTTCTCGAGAAATTCTAAGGGCCCGCTTCACTTGGTCAAACAGTTCAGTAAGAACAGAAATTGATGAAGCTACTGAAAGAAATTGAGGTTTGTACAGTCATAGCTGGGATCCTGAACTCTATTAGATCTGCATCAAGTTCTCAATTGCTCGCTGGTGTTGGTATAACATAGTTCTAGTTTTGCTATTCTATACCAGTGAGAATACGTTATATTTGATAATATGATAAACCTAACTAAATTCTAGTCGACATTAAGACAGCTGACTTGATTGATTCGACTCAAAATAGAACGAAGAGGGCAACCAAATCTCCTTGAGTTGAAAACACTTGTTAATTCTTCCTTTGTGAAATTTTTGGGATTCATATATAAATTCCATAGAATAGGACGAAAGGCTTAATTCACAAACAAGATTAGTGTAAAAAAATAGCGAACTAACCAACCTGCTGTGATGATACTTGCGCAGTCCATCCAAGATTTTAGTACTTGTAAATTGTCTCTTTCTCGAGTTGCAATGTCCATGGGAATCTTTCCCGAGTTGCACTTTATCTGCATTCATTTTGAAGAAGTTATGGACAATTCAACACACATTTGCAAGAAAATAAAATTTTGAATATACACTTGATAACCTTAGATCAAACATAACCCCCAAATACCAGGCCCATAGGAGTTGTTCCTACTTCCTTCTGATATTGGGGCTCCATTTATCCCAGGCCTATAAGAGTTGTTCCTTCTGCTATAAGAGTAATTGACAATTCAGCAAACATTTGTAAGAAAATGGAATTATGAATATACACTTGATAACCAAAGATCGAAGATAACCCCCAAATACCAGGCTATAAGAGTTGTTCTCTTCTGCCCCTGGGCCTGCATTTATCCGAGCATCCTTTAAGGCGTGTTTTTTCGCCAGAATACCTCGCAAAAGTGAAGGAAAAACATCAACATATGTTCATTACATTAGCTTCTGCTGGATTCACCGAAGTTTTTGTCTGATACGAAAAAAAGGAAAAGAAACAAAGAAAGAAATTCAAGAAATATCAAAGAGAAATTAAAACAGAGCGTCAAGAAATGAAAAAACATTATTAAACGCCTTTTCTCATTCAGAAGTGAATCTGTGTGTCAGGTTACCTACAAGATGTTACCTAAAATTATCAAGTTAATGACCAAACTTCTCAAAAGCTATGGAGATTGAATGCCCATAGACATATTACAATTTTAGTTTCGGAGATTCCCAAGATTAAGTCATATAGCCCGAGTTGCAATGTTCTAAAGACAGAAACATACAAAATAGGGAATCCACACCACTATTGCAATGGTAGAACAATACCCGTATTCTTCCTAGTCATATTTCCGTGAACCCTCGAACACGAACGATAGTTTTTTTCCCTTCTAATATTACATTCTAAAGTCCAAACTTATAATAGCTCATGACGTGGATAAGGTTGATAGAAATATATAAACTAAGAGGATAAAAAAAAAATCAATGTCAAAAAAGGGATGAAATACCAGTGACCTCAATAAGAGAAATCTTATCATATGCCGGTCTGTGTTTTGGATCCACCTCCAAAGTATGGGAATGTAAAAAAAATATAGTTGCCGGTGAATTTTGGAGTAAGTATAACAACACCCCATGATACAAAAAGATGGTCTGCCAAACTCTGCCCTTAACTTTTTATGAAACTGTGTGGTATGCCCCTTACCTTGCGAAGCCACACCAGTAAGTACTCAAAATCTTGAGAAGGTTTCTCAGCAAATCATTGAAAAAAACCTGCAGTATCACGAAAGATGAAAACAAAGTCTAAAACATGCATAAGAAAACTCTTTATTACCATATAAATATTCAGTTATTCTCTTCAAACACAACCAACAAATATACGACATTCGAGATCATTAAAAGGATCGAAGAAGCATTTTATTCTTATTGCAACATCTATATCTGTTAATACGAAGTTTTTTGCGAATCACTTGACATTTGACAATGTCATCCCATTTTGTACTAAAATCCCAAGAATAATTCAAAAATAGGATCTACATCAATACATATAACGCATTAAACTAACAATGAGGAAATGTAAAAAAATCAAATTTAGGGTTTTCAAGATGCTCAAACAACACTTACCATTGGAAATGTAGAAAGACAATAACTATTGTTTGAACATACAAGGGTTCCTTTTGATCACCCATATGTATTGAGCATACGTTAGTACCAGCAGCAACTAAGGACGCAGACCTTGATTATTATTAATCTTACATAATACAACAAAAACTCATTAGTGTGCAATGATTATTTAAGCATACAAGAGAGTACACCACATGAACATGATCTGAGTTCATCCTTTAGGTGATTACACCTTCAAATTCAATTTCCATTGGAACTGAAGAACCCTTCCAAATGCATTACAAAGAAAAATATTGTATAAAGCCCACTCTAATAGTGTGAGCAGTTTACACTTAGCAAACCACAATATTATCATGAAATGAAAGCATACCTTCATTTCATGCATGCTCCCCGTCAAGGAAAATCAAGTTCTCGACATTCACAGAGGATCGAACACAAGAGAAACTGATCAGTACAATAAGACACATGCACGCTCCCCATCCAGGAACAACTACAAAATACACAAACACAAAAAGAAACTCAAAGCCTCAAACAAATAGAAACAAAATACAAAAACAACAAATACACCAAGTAATCACTCAAACTAACACCAATCCAAACAAAGGCCGGCGCCCGGCAGAAACAATGCTTCACAAATGAAGACAATTTATGGTAGTGAGAGATGGCAGACTTCGTCAGTTAATATTTCTCATAACTTTATTCTATCTGAAACCTCTAGAAGTCTAGTATACCTAAAGGCTAAAGCTTTAATTACTTGACCATAAGTCAAGAATTCAAAGTAGAACACCAACAAAAACAAACGCCGACAAAAACAACACTTCACAAATCAAGATGATTCATTGTAGTGGGAGACGTCAGACTTCATGAGTTAACATTTCAAAAGGCTCTGTTATATTACAAACCTCTCGAAGCCTAGTGATCACGAAGAATGTTCATTATGTATGTTTCTAAATCCAACGCTTTTACCTCGATAAAATAAAACAGGAAAGAAAAAAGTTAAGAACTTACGGGAAGATTAAAAGAAAATAAGGGAGCGTAAAAATTTTCTCAACAACCAACAAGGAAGTTATTTGGATGAGTAATCTACTTGGATATACTAACTAAATGCTAATTCCGAACATAGTTGCAGCACCTAGAACAGAATAAGTATGAGAGATTTGAGAGCTTCAACTTCGACCTGACTTTTTTTTTGTTGAACAACTTCAACCTAACTTGAAAGTGCAAACTGACTTTCATGCATTGATGTTCCAAAATCAATTCTTGGCTGCAGGTAAATGGATGAAGTCAGCAATGATAATAATATAATGTGGATCAAGATGATATAACAACTGTTTGGATCTTCCTATCTCATTCAGAACAGTAGTATAGCACTTCAGCATGTAACCTATCAGTGAGTCTGCATGCCTAGTGCCTACGAATTGTTACCCAAAAGTATCAAGTTAATGACCCACATTTGGAGAAATTATGGAGATTTAAAGAAGAAAGATGAGATTCCAAGATACACAAACTATAATAGGTTAACCTAAATAAGTCATCCGTAGTTCCAAATTATTGTCGTTTTGAAGCCGGAAACCGACAAGAATAAGGCAGTTCTACCACTTCCGCACTAGTAGGACTATACAAGTCTTCTGGCTAGTCACAATTCAGCTGATCCCAGATCACGAACAAAGGTTTTCTTTTCTTCGATTTACTAAGATGAAGAAAATAGAAAAGATAATTCATAAAAGGGAAAAAATACTAGTGACCACAATAACAAAAACTTTATCACATGCAAGTTTGAGTTTTCCATCCACCTATAACTAGTGGGAAATGTAAGAGATATAGCTGTTAAAAAATTCAGAAGCAAATATAACAACACAATCGTGATATATAAAGGTTGTCCTCCTTTACCTTTCTTAAATTATGTGGTATGCCCTTAGCTTGATAAAGCCACACCAGCAAGTCCTTACTATCTTGAGAAGGTTTCTTTGCACTTCTAGAAGTTCCACCTGCGGTATCGAGAAAGTTCAAAACACTATCCATAACACCCACAAGAAGACTATCATTTACCATATCAATATTACTTTAACAGCGTCATCACATTTGTCACTTTTTCATACTTCAAAACCCCAATAATACATGAGAAGTATGAACTTCATCAATACATAAAAAGGATTTTAACAACTAAAAATGACTAAGAGTAGAAAATATCAAATTTAAGGTTTCCAAGATGCTCAAAGTCTCAAGCAACATTTACAATTTTAAGTATGAAAGGACAATATATATTGCTTCAAACATTTACAGTTGAAAACCCAAATATGTTGAGCAGATGTCAGGTCCCAAATTTTTTGGATCTTATCCTGTAAGGATATGATATATAGCTCGTGTTGGTCTAAGTTAGACCGTCTCATTATCTCAAAACATAACAGCATAAACCACAAGAACATGGTCTGAATTCAATCCTTGCACCTTCAAACTTTAATTCCTTCTCACGAAAATCTTTAAAATTCTTTACAAAGAAAAGACTAGTTGAGCAAAGGACATCTAATAATATGAGTAGTGTAGAATTAGCGAACCGTAAAATTTCCACGAAATGAAAAACGTACCTTCTCAACAAGAGATGCAAGGAGTGAGATTTGTTAACATGCTTGAATAAAACCAACAACAATCAAGTGGATATCAATGCAACAAAGTCAATCAATAAAAGTGGATTTTGCTAGGCAGTCAATCAATAAAAGTGGATTCAAAGCTACGCCAGTCCAATTTTACATGTTTTTGTGCATGAATATGTGAATGAATGCACATGTGCAGTAAGAAAACGATAGTAATGACTCCCAACAAAACCCAAAGACCAAGTATTGAGATACCCAAGGTTGCACCAGATTTTTCATGGATTCTTGAATCATAGACACACCAGTTCCCAGTCCAGGGATCATCGAAGGTTACTAGGCAAGCATTAAAACTAAATACTCTCTTTGATTCCTAATATTGCCTTTCTCTGATCAAATATGGGTAAGAACCATTAGTGGTTGCCGATCAAAAATACAGGGGTCCAGTAGAGATCTTTAATCTTATACGGGACATACATATAAAACGCCAGGTCAATCCTAATTGAACAACAAGACGAGCACATTTAAAATGCCTTTTATGAATTGTAGCTAGAAGCTACGTATGACTTTGGTTCATATCTATGATCTATCCCATTGCTCCATTGGTGATAAGCATTACCCCGTCATATACAATTATTTGTCATGAACAAGGTATTTACTGCATGGTGAAAACTTAAAGTAACTAAAAACTAAAAAATTTGTCAATTAGTCACTAGGCATAAACATTTATACAAAAAATAGTCTTAATAGATGAATGATAGTAGTATCAACTAAGATACGATATAAAATAGCAAATGAAATAAAACAAAGGAGATATGAATACACACAATATTGGTAACTCCCGTATCCTTCATACTTTTCCACAATAACCATCCCTCTTAAGTGCCATCAGCTTACTCTAGAGGTATCTACCACCTTGGCATGCCTATCCTGCATAACATGTATTTATAGTTTGATACACATGTAAGTCAAGTATTTATCACAACTACAAAATAATCTACAAAATAAGAAGAGAAAGAAATCTACACAAGAGCAAGTCAAAATTTTATTTTAGACTTCATGAGTTAATATTTCTCACAACTTTATCCTACCAGAAACCTCTAGAAGTCTACTGTACCTAAAGGTAAAGCTTTAATTAGTTAACCATAGGTCAAGAATTCAAACTAAAACACCAACAAAAAAGAAGGCCGACGAGAACAACACTCCAGAAATCAAGATTATTTATGGTAGTGGTAGACGTCAGACTTCATGAGTTAATATTTCACAAACCTTTAGAAGCCTAGTGAGTAGTGACCACGAAGAATGTTCATCATGTATTTTGCTAGATTCACCATATCTTTTACCTTGATGAAATAAAACAGGAAAAAACTTCAGAGGGATTAAATAAAAAAAAAATATCTCAAGGACCAACAAGGAAATTATTGGACGAGTGGTCTACTTGGATATACTAACTAAATGCTAATTTCGGACATGGTTGCAGCACACAAAAATGGAAAAAGCCTTAATCTGATCCCAAGTATGAGAGCTTTGAGAGCTTCAACTTTGAACTAACTTGATAAGTGCAAAATGACTTTCATACATTGATGTTCCAAAATCAATTCTTGGCTGGAGATAAATGGATGAAGTCAGCAACGATAATAATATAATGTGGATCAAGATGATGATAACAACTTTTTGGATCTTCGTATCTCATTCAGAACAGTAGTATAGCACTTTAGCATGTAACCTATCAGTGTGCCCGCATGACTAGTGCCTACGAATTGTTACCGAAAAGTATCAAGTTAATGACCCAAATTTGGAAAAATTATGAAGATTTAAAGAGGAAAGATGAGTATCCAAGATATACAAACTATATTAGATTTACCTGAATAAGTCATCCATAGGCCGACCAGTTGTCGTTCTGAAGCCGGAAACCTACTTGAATAAGGCATCAATAAATCTACACCACTTTTGCCCAAGTAGGACTAACAAGTGGTCGGGCTAGTCATAATTCAGCAAATCCCATATCATGAACAAAGGTTTTCTTTTCTTTGACTTTACCTTCTACAGTCTAACCTTACATCAGCTCATAACATGCATAAGGTTGGTATGTACTAAGATGAATAAATATTAAGACAATTAATAAAAGGGACGAAATACATAACACGTTGGGGATTCACGTTTTTGAGCTTGCACCTTCAAACTCTAATTCCAATTAACGAAAAACCTTTAAATTGCTTTACAAAGGAAAGACTAGTTGGGTGAAGAACATCTAATAATATCAGTAGTGTAAAATTAGCAAACCATAGGAGTTCCACGAAATGAAAAATGTACCTTCTAAACAAGAGCTGCAAGGACTCAGATTTGTTAACATGCTTGAATAAAAGCAATAATAATCAAGTGGACGTCAGAGCAACAAAGTCAATCAATAAAAGTGGATTTTGCTACACAGTCCATCAATAAAAGTGCATTCAAAGCTTTAAAGTTGACCATAGGTCAAGAATTCAAACTACAACACCAACACAAACAATGGTCGGCAAAAATAACACTTCACTAATCAAGATGATTTATTGTAGTGGGGGACGTCAGACTTCATGAGTTAATATTTCAAAAGGCTTTGTTATATTACAAACCTCTAAGAGCCTAGTGATCACGAAGAATGTTCATTATGTTTGTTACTAAACCCAACGCTTTTACGTGGATAAAATAAAACAGGAAAAAAAGTCAAGAACTTCAAAAGATTAAAGGAAAATAAGGGAGCGTAAAAATTTCTCAAGGACCAACAAAGAAGTTACTGGACGAGTAGTTTACTTGGATATACTAACTAAATGCAAATTCCAAACATAGTTGCAGCACTTAGAACAGAGTAAGACTAAATATGAATCCAAGTATGAGAGGTTTGAGAGCTTCAACTTCGAACTAACTTGATAAGTGCAAACTCTGTGTGTCTCTCGATAGAGTAATCTAAAAAGTAAAGAAATTTCATCAGAATTCCAAGTGAATTTGCTTGCCTGCTCAATCATTAGCAATATCAATCCCATTAAAGCTAATTCACATCCGATGATTTGAAAAACTGAAACTCTAGCAAAGGTAGCTCGATTTCCATCTGCCACTCAACCCCAAGAGTTGGGAAAAACATGCAAACTACGAGAAATGCTTAGAATTTTAGCAGAAACTTTAAACTCAGAAGACTAGGACAATAAGGAACACCAAACTGCATCTTTAAGAGACTGAAATGTGATAGCTACACAGTTTCCATTACCGTTGAAAGCAGGCCCACCAAAGTTTCCAGGTCTGTAGCAGCATCAATCTGCAAAGCAACCGTATAGACGAAATCTTCTCCGAGGATAAAAGGAAAGACGCAAGAAACGAAAATCATCATTGGAACTTGATTCTATACCTGCAAACCTGATAATTGATTTAGTCCTTGGGCATAGGATAACATCTCCATATGCGAAACTACACGTTTTGGAAATTAAATCTCCTCCAATTAGGTAATCAACAACAGTGCCAGAATCTTGAAGTGCATCGAAAAACCCGAATTCGACTGGCGAAACTCCTTCGGAAACATATTATCTTAACCCTGATGGGAATTTTTTCGTACAAATAACTGAGAGCAAGAATCATCTTCCATCCTTTTACCGGGCTTGGAGATGGCCATAACAAGTACAAAACTTGGGAAGGACCAAATTTGACTGTTGAAACTCCTTCCTGATTTCATTATCTTTTTTTGGAAACTTTATCCTGATTTCATTATCTTAACTCTGATGGGACATTTTTCTTATAAACAAATTCCCTCCTTTCCAGGTTTAACAAGTACAAAACATTTACACACAGATAAGGTAGTATCAAATTCTGGAATGACTATTAATGTAAAATGTGTACATGAAACGAATATGCATCCACCCTTGAATAAGTAAAAAAAACATTTACACACAGATACACTCCAATGCTATCAAACACAACCACCACTCCAACACATAGAACAATGAAGACAAATAGAAACAAAAAACGAACACAAATACACAAACACGAGCACCAACTCCAACACTGAGTCAAACAAAACCACCAATCGAACACAAAAAGGAACATGAACAAAAATATCAATGCACAAACAAACACTTATACAAGCACAAAGAACAAACTTAAAGACCAAAACCAAATACAACCAGGAACGCCAAACACAACTACAAACACCAAACATAAACATAACCATAACCACTACCGCAAACACATACAAAAACAATTTCCAAGAGAAAGAAAAATACATACCAAAAAGTGAACAGTTATATGAACACAAACAAACACACAAATACACAAACACAAATGCAAGCACAAGACTCTGACTCTAACTCAACCAAAACCACCAACCAAAGACAAACATGAATAGGAACACAAATAGAAATTTACAAACGACTAAACATTTTTACGAGCACAGACAACAAACACAAAAATCAAACAATACCACAAACACCAAACAAAACCACACTCGCGACCTTGAAAACAACCACTTACAACAAAAATGCCGACAGAACCACAAGTATAACCCAAAAATGAAAAGTTATACGAACACAAACAAACACACAAATACACAAAACCACCAAACAAGAACATACATGAACAGGAACACAAACACAAACGCACAAACGATCACTTATGAACACGAACAACAAACATAAACACAAAAAAACCAAACACAACCACAAACACCAGAAACAGTAACATCCACAAGCACAATAACATACAAAAATAAATGTCAAGAGAAACATAAATATATACCACAAATATAAACCGAAAAACACAAACTCACCTACACTAACACAACGAAAAACAAGACCATAAATGAAAAAGAACAAAAGGACTACAAAAATAGTTGAGGAAGACCAGAGTTTAGTGCTTTACCATTTGAGATGCAATGTCATATATGTAACCCATCAGACATTTTACTTGCGTTTTTTTCAATCACGTTTTTCCAGCATGTTTTCTATTTATTGGTTAAAAATGTATGTTTGTTACCAGGATAATGTCAGGAGTTTCTTCATGTCGAGTTTGAGTTAAGACAGTCAATACAACGCCTTCACATACACACTCTCAATTCTCAATCCTGTTATCAATAATAATGCCCTTCAGAGTATCTATCACGAAAAGGAACTAACACAGAATATGAGAATTACCTACTTAATAGAATATCGTACTGTTGGGGCTCTCTTCTATCTGAAAATGAGAAAAAGCAAATGCAGAAAAGAAAATGGGTCACTGACATATACCTAATCAATCTGGATATTTAAAGAGTGATGGTGGTCATCAATTACAAGTACCACGCAGGAACAGATTGTGATTCCAGTCGCAGTCAATGCAAGCAATTTGTCCCAATCAAGTATAGCCCAATCTAACCTGTTTCTCGAGAAATTCTACAATCCCCGCTTCACTTGGTGAAACAGTTCAGTAAGAACAGAAACTTGATAAAGCTACTAAAAGTAATCGAGGTTTGTACAATCATACCTGGGATACTGAACTCCGTTAAATCTGCATCAAGTTCTCAGTTGCTCGCTAGTGTTGGTATAACGTAGTTCTACTGCTGCTTCTTTACACCAGTGAGATTACGAGATATTTAAAGGCCTCAGCTGAAGGCTTGGTTGAACAAAAACCAAAATATATATATGTTTCGTATCTACAACAATTTAGATAGGAATCTCTAAAATGATGAGATGGGAGAAAACAAGAAACAACACTTCCACTGGCAATAGCACCAGACGGCATAAAAGTGTCTCTCATTGTGAGGTTGAGAAATCTATTAAGTGTCATAATGGACCAATGAACAACAACAACAACAAAATTAGCAATCTAAACATCAGCTAAAAATCTGCACTAAATCTCCTCCTACCAACGTCATGTTAAAAATTTTATCAAAAACATCAAGATGGTCATAACGAAATCAAACCCAGTAATCAAACAAAGAAAATCATATAGTAATAAATAACAAAAGAAAAAGAAATTCCTCATAGAAGGTTTCAACTATACAGGAAAGAAAAGAAATGGGTCATTCTTCCAAAAGATTACGCTTATGAAAAGCTTATTTGATAATTGTCTTACAAAAAAGATTATGCACGTGAATCAGAGAGCATTTGAGGAAAGCCAAGCAATACTTAATTCCAAGATATACAAACTATATTAGATTTACCTGAATAAGTCATCCATAGTTCCAACAGTTGTCGTTCTGAAGCCGAAAACCTACAAAAATAAGACATCTATAACACTTCCGCACTAGTAAGTCTACACAAGTGTTCTTGCAAGTCATAGTTCAGCAAATCCCAGATCACGAACAGAGGTTATCTTTTCTTTAATTTTACCTTCTACAATTTAACCTTACATCAGCTCATAACATGCATAAGGTTGATATGTACTAAGATGAAGAAAAAATTAAAGATAGTTCATAAAAGAGAAGAAATACTTGTGACCACCATAAGAGAAACCTTATCACATGCCAGTTTGTGTTCTCAAGCCACCTACGTAACGTGTGAAATGTAAGAAATATAGCTGCTAGAAAATTCGGAAGCAAATATAACAAGACAATCGTGATACAGAAAGGTTCTCTTTTACCTTCTCTGAAATTCCGGCGTATGCCCTTAACTTGGTAAAGCCACGCCAACAAGTCCTTACTATCTTGAGAAGGTTTCTTAGCACTTCCAGAAGTTCCACCTGCGGTATCAAGAAAGTTCAAAACAGTGTCCATAACACCCACAAGAAGACTATCATTTACCAAAGAAATATTACGTTTACAACGCCATTTCATTTTTCAATTTTTCATTCTTCAAAACCCTAGTAATGCATGAAAAGTATGAACTTAATAATAAGTAAAATGCATTGAAACAATTAACAATGACAAAGCATAGAAAACATCAAACTTAGGGTTTCCAAGATGCTCAAAGCCTCAAGCAACATTTACAATTGGAAGTATGAAAGAACACTATGTATTGATTCACACCTACCTGAGTTCCTTTAGTTGAAAACGGAAATATGTTGAGCATATGTCAGATCTCAATAACAAACAAGGGACACAAACCATGATTATTTATCTGACATAATAGTATAGCCGAATTTAGCGAAAATCAGGTTAAACCAAAGCTCCTAGGATGCGATCTTCCTGTAAAGATATCATATATAACTCATGTTGGTCAAACAGATTATTTAAGCATATAACAGCATAAACCACAAGAACATGGTCTGAATTCGCGTTTTCGAGCTTGCACCTACAAACTCTATTTCCTTCTAACACAAAAACCTATGAATTGCTTTACAAAGAAAATACTATTTGAGTAAAGGACATCTAATAATATGAGTACTATAGAATTAGCAAAACATACAATTTCGACGAAATGAAAAGCGTACCTTCTCAACAGGAGCTGCAAGGAGTCAGATCTGTTAACATGTTTGAACAAAAACAATAACAATCAAGTGGATGTAAAAACAACATAGTCAATCAATAAAAGTGGATTTTGCTGTGCAGTCAATCAATAAAAGTGGATCCAGTCTATGCAGTCAATCAATATGTGAATGAATGCACGTGTGCAGTAATAAAATGTTAGTAATGACTCTCAACAAGAACCAAAAAACGGAGTGCTAAGATACCCAAACACTTGTAACGGTCACGTGGGCGAGAACATAAATTTCTCGAGAATTGATAAGTATCCAATGCAAGAACTTGGATAATCAGAATTCTTCAGACCTAAATATTGTTAATATCATCATGGTTGCAGCAGGTTTTTCTGATTCTTGAATCGTAGACATTTGGCAATCCACTACAAGGTTACTACACAAGCATTAAAACTACATACTATCTTTGATTCCTAATATGTCTTTCTGTGTTCACATAACAGTAAGAACCATTATTGGTTCAGAAACTCAGGGGTCCAGTGGTGGTCTATAATCTTATAAGAAACATACATTTAAAACGCCAGTTCAATCCTAATTGAACAACAAGACCAACACATTAAAAACGCAGTTTATTAATTGTGTTCCTTGAAGCTACGTATGACTTCGTTTCGTACCTGTGATCTATCCCCTTGCTCCATTGGTTGTCAAATCTGCATTATCCTGTCATATGCAATTTTCTATCATGAACAGTCCGTTCTCTCCTCCACAATGGTTGCTTGATTATATATAATGGGTTAACCGAAAATCCTACTAGTGGGTTAACAAAATTGACAGTGTTAGCGTTGTTGATAAACCAAATTTAACCATCATCATGAGGACATTCGAATTAAGGAGGAAATTAATAACACATTTGCATAAAATCGTCTAATTAACTCAAAAAGATCAAAGATTCAAGAAGATTTTAATGTCATTGAAAACACAATATCACCCTTGCGAAAGAAAAATCCATCAGTAAATCATTTTTTCTCTCCCTAAACAAATTAGCTTTGAAGTCGTAAGGTCATGAAAGAGCTCAATAATACTTGCAAAAAACGGCAACCTCATTCTTCCTGGCCAAGGTCGTCGACTATTCTTACATCAAGATTCAAGATTGCGAACAAAAGCATGCAACTTCAAGAAGTCTAATCCTACGAGTTCAGGTCATTTTTCTTCTACCATCGATCTATTGACAATTTCGATTAAGATTCACCATGTTCAAGGGTCCAATGGTGGTCTTTAATGTTATAGAACTCGTACATTTAAAAGGCCAATCCATTAATTGAACAACAAGATCCACACATATAAATGCCTTTCTTAATTTCCTTCCTTGAAGCTTCGCTTCATTAACATTTTTAGAATGTCTTATTAGATTAACAATCGTA
>BEHA01004542.1:479524-532874 GCA_002897215.1 Eschscholzia californica subsp. californica
TTATCATGTTTCAATAATCTCACTTCCCCATTTACATAACTCGGAATTTCCTATTACCCCCACACCCCAAATTCATCAATTAAATCATATTACTAGAGAATTTTTGTGGAAGAGAATGAAAAAAAAAAAAGACGGCAATGATTCTCTTATTAGTGCAAACCTGTAAAGGGGGACCAGGGTGCCAACCGGGCATAGCTAAAAGAGCAAAGGCAGGGCCTATGGACAAAATCTGCATGATAGTAGTATCAACTGAGATCCGATATAAAAAAGCAAATGAAATAAAAGAAAGGAGACATGAATAAACACAACAGAGAATTCTCTTGTCCTTCATAGTTTTCCACAATACACATCCCTCTGAAGTGCCATCGGCTTACTATAGAGGTATCTACCACCTCGGCATTCCTATCCTGCAAAACATGTATTTATAGTTTTATACACGTGTATTAATTTATCAAAACAGAGAGAGAGAGATAAATACCCATGTTGCATAACAACCTTCACGTTTTTACTGAAAGTACTCGTAGAATTGACAAGTGATATAATTTACATCCTCTTCCAGCTACAAAATAAGAAGAGAAAAGAAATCTACACAAGAGCCAGCCAAATTTTTGTTTTAGATTCTCCAAATAATAGATAACTAATTAGAGTTTTACAGATTTAAAATAAACCACAGATTTAAAAACCATCGGCTGAACTATATGACATAATCTACACTTCCACGTGATCAACCAAATGAACCTTAGAGATAATTACCAAGTGATCAACCAAATCAACCAAGTGATCAACAATACCTCCTCGAAGCAAAAGAATCTAGAAAATAATTGCTTTTCACGTAAGGTACACGAGATAATGAATTCTAACTGGAGATTTCCTAGAAAAACGGATTCTGGAAAAATTCAAGCAACAAAACAAAGAGGTAGATGATAAAAAGTACCTTCTCTTCCTTTCAATGGTTATTAGATAACGAATTCCAACTGGCTGCTCTAACACAAAATGATAATTTGGGCAGAATAGTCCCTTGTCTCCCTCCACAATGGTTGCTTGATTATAATGTGTTAACAAAAGCGACAGTGTTAGCATTGTCGACGAACCGAATTTAACCCTCACCATGAGGGGCATTCGAATTAATAACACATTTGCATAAAATCTTCTAATTTACTCAAAAAGAACTAAAGATCCAAGTTTCACTAAACAAAAACACTCTCAATCAATTACCCTTTCAAAAGAAAAATTCATCAATAAATCTTTCTTTCTATCTCAAAACAAATTTGCTTTGAAGTGCTAAGGTCATGAAAGAGCTCAACAGTACTCAAGAAGTTCAATCCTATGAGTTCTAGATTATAAAAGCTTGAAATTCTCGAATGCATTTCTTCCATGCCTTTCAGGTCTACCATCGATCTATTGACAATTTCGAGTAAGATTCACCATGTTCAATCAAAAGAGAAGTTCAATCACTACAAGATGTTATATGTATGCCTATATGAAGGCCAGAAATGAGGGCAAGAAGGAGAAATCGATATTGAAATGTTTTAAGCTAAAACCCTAAATGGTTACCGTAATCTTGTAAACTAACATAGAGCATTTTCAATAAATTTTAGGGTTTTCTCACATTGTGCCCTAATTACTAACTAGCAACATACACTTTCCATTTATAATTAGTTTTTCTCTTTTAAACCCTAGAAACCTTAAGTATTAATCAAGTTGAGAGACAATAGATCAACCTTCTCTTTTGCATATGATCGAGCGAATGAACTCGAAAAGGTTAAAGATTCAAGAATGCGTACTGCAGTGTGCAATTCAAGAAGTTTAATCGCATGAGTTCTTTCTTGTCGTCGTTGTCATTTCATCTTCTATCAATCGATAGAACAATTTGCATGATAATTTGGTTTTTGATTGTAAAGGGAGTAAAATTTTAGAAGAACTAAATCGTGAGAGAGATGATCAAGTTCAACAAAGTGAACTGAATTAAACTTTAATGGAGGAACTTAATCTGATGACGAAGATGGTTAATCAGAGATGAGTTGCCTAATAAGGAAAGTAGAGAGAGGAGATGAAGAGTATTGCGTAAGTTTCAGACAAGACAATGAAAGTAGAGAGACGGAGAGAGAAGATATGCGTACAACATTTGGGCTATCGATCTCAATGAACGGCTGGGATTAAAAGCAAACGGTCACAAAACAAACCGTAAGTGCACCTCCATTCACTTTCTCTCTCCTTCAACAAGTTGGTACATGCGGCTGTTTCTCGCTTTTTTTTTTTTGTGCAACGGTATTTTTTGAACAAGCTCTTTTACATGAGAATATAGAGAAAAAGCTTAAAGCTTAAAGGGGGGTTTTCATCACTTGGTTGATCGATCACATGTGACACTTGACAGAAAGACAAGGGAACCCTCTCTCTAGAAAACTTGTAACCGTTTTTAGAGTGAATCTTCTGATCTTCGTTGCTTCTGCGGCGAAAGGTCCTCCCTTCGCCGGATTTCTTTGTTTTTTGTTCAAATAAATAGTTATTGGTACCTCTCTGAACAATAGTAGTAAGGGAGAGACTCATCTCTCTCTCTCTCTCTCTCTCTCTCTCTCTCTCTCTCTCTCTCTCTCTCTCTATCATCTGATTGAATCATCATAAGAAGTCATTGGGTTTGACCTAATATTTCTGATTATTTGGCCGGCAATTTGATTAAATCGTCGGTGGTGTAGATGATGCGGCGGTGTTCTCATTGCAGTAACAATGGTCATAATTCAAGAACATCCGACGAGGGGGGTGTGAAATACTTTGGTGTTAGAATAACAGATGGATCTATTAAGAAAACTGCTAGTAAGGAAATTTATCTTTTCTTTATTACTCTTCTTGTTCTATTGTTGTTTCACCAAACCCTAGTTCTCCTTATCGTCTTCGAGATTCTACTCCTATTAATGAAGGTTATGCTTCTGATAATCCTAATCATACTTCATGTTCTTCAAATTACAGTGGGGATCGTAAAAAAATACTATAAAATTGGCGGTTCTTCTATGGTGGCGGTGGTTTTCCGGTGATGACGGCGGTTTTCTAGTGACGGAGGCGGTTTTCCGGTGAAGGATGCGATTTTCCGGTGATGGCTGCGGTGGTTGTTTTAGTTTTTTTCCAGTTGTTTTGTCGACCTTTAGGGTCTGTTCATTCTCGATCTTTAGGATCTTTTCATCTTTCGACCTTTAGGGTCATTTTATTGAGTCGGTGTCTAGTCAATTTCTTTCCCTTCATGAGGAACTTTATATTTAAAGGTATGTAACTCTCATGAAGTTTTCAGAGGAGAGAAATAAAAATAATCATCCATGTAACATTGTTCGAACAAAAGGATGAATTTTGAATTTACGGAAAAAATGGAGTCAAAAAAGAAGTTATAAATAAAATAGGGGGTTAAAAAGGAAATGACTCAAAATAATATTAAGAGTTAGTATTTTCCAAATGACCCCCTATTTTATGACCAGCTTCCCATACTTTTTCGAAATACCCAGATGGTCCCCTTTTTACCGTTACCGTCAGTTGACTACCAATTGACTGTTGTACTTTTGCTTTTTTCCAGAGATCCCCTTATTAATGTATTTACTTTTCTATTTCCAATGTTTTTGTCTTTATTTTTCTTCTCTACCATCATCTTCTTTTTCTCATCTTTTATTTGTCTTTCATTGACCTCCATTTATGGAGGTCCCATTTTTTTTGTTTTTTACAAATCTGTGTATTAACTCATTATTACAGAGATAAGTGACCAAATAAGGGAGAAACTAAAGGACCTAGAGAAAGTATACTTCCATATTTTAGGGTTTTGTCTCTTCGATTCTAGCTTGTTTGCTTTTATTTTGGTTGGTTCTTTTGGTTGTGGGGTTTTCATCCCCAGTCTCTGCTCAAACGAAGAACATTAATAATGGTGGTTGTCTTAAAAAAGGGTTTCTCTGGTAATGATGGTGGTCTTAAAAAAAGGGGTTCTAGTGAATAATGGTGGTAAGGTTGTTGGTTGTGACTTTGTGACTATCAATATATTGTAGTTTTCGGTAGGTAGAACGTTTAGTTGAATAAATTCTCATTAGATTAAATGAACTGGTTACAAGTGTTTATATAGAGAGATTAGGAATAGAATTATAACAAACTCTCAACTAACTTGTAAAAATTGGTTATTATGTTATTATTCTATGTTGTTCGAGTGGATAAATAACCATCCAGCCTCAACTAACATTGTGAGGATACAAAATCGCGGGTCAAGAAGTCAATAGAACCGGATCGTTGACTGAAAATCGGGCATTCACCTGTTTAATAATTTTGCGGGCACCAACGACGTCTTTGGGCTTAACCTGTGACAAGAGACAAAAACACACATGATCCTAAGATCCCTGGGTCACCGGGATGGTGCCAGCTTAAGGGGATTCCGATGGTCAAGTCAGTAAGCTTGCAAGAGAGGTAAAAGATACGGGAATGATGTCCTTGGAATGTAACCGTTGGTTGGATGATGGTCGGAGTTTAGGCACAACTCGTAGAGTGGTCGGAGCTCGATCTCTACGAGAGACTGACTTGATTGGAGAGAGATTATGACATCCTATGAGGTCCGTCAATGAATAACGAAACTCTCGTAAATATTCACGTGGACAAAGTAAGGGAAGGTATGTCCTCCAGGAGAGATAAAGTAACTTGCCTACTTTGATCGTCAAGAGTGAGAAAGATAGGTCGTCCCTCCTTGATGAGTGGTCGTCAGGAGAGGGAAATATAGGTTGACCTCCTTTGATGAGTGGTCGTCAGGAGAGAGGAATATAGGTCGACCTCCTTTGACGAGTCGTAGGTTGTTCAACGGATGTTAGATCAGTCGATCACAGAGAGAGAATAAGACGATGATAGTAGTACAAGTGATGTAAACAACTAGTTAATCCCTCTATATGAGAGAGAAAGTAGTGGGATGATGTTGTGATGCTTGGCAATGATGCTTGGGTGATGACCAGATGATCTGTATCATCTTCTTCTCGATCCTTTTATAGAGTCTTTGATCGACTGCTACTCGATGATGAGTTGTCGTCTTAATGGTGGTAGTGCATGGGTTGTCACCATTAATACGGATATTGTAACTTCTCTTAACGGGTATATCTGGGATATTGTCGTCTCGAATGAGTGTAACGTCCCCCAACGGCTATATGGTGGGATGTCAGCTGAGGAGATGAGGTCGGACCTCTTTATCCCGAGCTGGATGTGCTTCCGTACTTTGGTGTTGCTTCAGGTCTCCGAAGATAAATGGGTCGTGCCCATTAATTCACGGGCTTGGTCACCTTGTAGGCCCATTAATCATGAATTTCCGGGGGTGCTCCTGGTGACGTATTTTGGCCCATACAAACATAACGACCCATCTGACTTCTGATCCAGTAAATCTGTTGTAGCTACTAGTGGTCCAACTCCAAGTATAAACTTATATTCCATTAACGTTTCATACAATGATTATGTTAAGTGGCTTTTGATTTATGGTTCTTAGATGATTTTGGGGATGATTTATGGTGGAATGCCTTAATCAACCATGTTTTAGGTTATCTCAAGGAAGATGACATCTATAGTTTGTTTGAAATTTTTGGGTGATCACAGAATAAACTTGAACCATTTGTTTCTTGGACAGGTCTTAATTGAGTATGTTGTCTGAGATCTTAAATATAGAGGCTATAGGATCTAAATTGGATCCTAAAGATGGTAATTGGGGTTTCAATAAGGGTATCTCCATTAATGGAGAAAAATTGGTAGTCAAAAGAAAAATATTATTCCACTGTTAAACTCCCTACTACTTAAAAGAAAAATGTTAGAAACCCCAAAAACCCCCATTAAAATATCTTCTTTCAAGGATTTATTCCAATTTCATCATCCCCTCTAGAATTCTGATTTCTTTTAGAAACCCAAAACCACCATTAAAGGAAGAAGAATCAAGCTTCCTCAATTTGAGCAACAAAAATATAATAATTCCAACACCAAAACCTAAAGCAACACCTAGAATCGATGTGAAACTGCAACACAAATCAACATCACAAATGATCCATCCTTACTTGTATATCCCTTGAAGTCATTGTTAATTCAATACCTGAAAGTAATAGAAGAACACTCAAAATCCTAATTGAAAATTGAGTTAATATTCTCACAAACGAGTTCCCAAAAATAAGACCTAATATCAATTTCCCAATCCCTAAATACAGAACTGCATCTCCACTTCTTCCACCAAATTTGTATTGTCCTGCTAATCCTCATGCTCCATGACAACAAGGCATTGCTCCCAATGGATTAAGTTCATGAGTCCAACACTATATGAAACAGAAGTAGCTTAAACTTCTTTTCAAGAAATTTGTAAAAATAAATAAATTGAAGAAAAATTGGACCTCCATTAGTGGAGGTCAATGAAAGAAAAATAAAAAGCGAAAAAAAGAAGATGATGACAAAGAAGAAAGATAAAGACAAAAACATTAGAAATAGAAAAGTAAATATATTAATAAGGGTATCTCTGGAAATAAGCAAAAGTGAAACAGTCAATTGGTAGTCAACTGACGGTAACGATAAAAGGAGGGGGCTACGCGGGAAGCTGATCATAAAGTAGGGGGTCATTTGGGAAATAATCCTCATATGAATAATTAACAATTAAGTTATTTTTTTTTCATTCGCAAAATACTCTTACCCACTAAAATTCACTTTCTCTCTTTCAAATAAAATACGGAAACTTTTAAGTTTTTTTGTCCTTCTTCATCTTCGAGTTTTCTTCATAGTGTCTTTCATTTTTCTTCTCCTTCTTCTGATCTTCCACTGGCGAAAGACCAAAAGAAAACAAAGATGAAATAAAATGGACATTGAGAATTTTTAGTGTTTCGATCAAAACTAATAATGAGATACCAAAGGTTTCCCAAGATTCGCGAAGAAGTTAACAGTTGTTCACAAAGATTTCCTAAGCTTGTACTTGTTCTATAACTCGGTGTGGTGACATTATAGTCCATTTGAAAGCATTAGTCGCAACGAAATTTTCAAATGAACCATACAATGGTTGCATATATACCGAGTCACAAGACCATTATTGTAATTGTAAATAAGCATTTTCCATGAAGTTATCTTTTCAATAGAAATAAAGTTGTAATAAACCAAAATATGTTTAGCTCATGAGTAATGTAATACGGTATGATCAATAGTTTGGTGTTGTTACAACATGGATAATCAAACTTATTATTAATGTATTTACCAACGCGTTGATCTAATTTGATCTTTATCTTCTTCCGGCAAACAAATATGTTCAGGTTTTTCTTCTTTCTTTCTAAGACGTCAAACGAATGAGAGAGAAATTGAGTGTCTGTTGTACATTTAGCATATCTCTGGAACTACAATCGATTGGAAATGAAAAAAATGAAGAACAAACCCTAATTTCGCTTTTCTCTTAATTTGTTATGAAGTTGTTTATGAATTTAGAGTTGGAAAACGACCTGACATGGACGCCCATAAGTAACTATACGTCGGCTCGGATCGGACGAAACTGATATTTTTTGAAACGCTGCATGTCATGGGTACTACCTTGCGACAGAGGGGAGCGAGCTTCGGGCATGTCGAGTTCAGGTCATACATCGAGAAATATGACAAAACGAAAAGTTAATAAAGACAGAGAAATAAATATATGTAAAATGTGATAGAATAATAGACCCATAAAAATGAAGAAAAATTAACTCATCCAAAGTAAGATACTTTAAACCTTAAAAGAATCTTATAAGACTTTACGTAAAATTCTAGAAATTTATAGATTTAAAACCTATCATTTTTTTCGTTTTTCCTTAAAACCTTCTTTTTTTTCTCTCTCCTATTGTTTTCTAATTCTCCCTCTCTCATGGAAGAGTTGCAAAAGGTCGCCCACATCTATCAGAGAGTTCTTACCAGGTTTACCTATCTCTCTCTCGAAAGTAGAAACTCTTGTGCGGTAAAAAAAATTAGGGCGATGGCAAACGCCCATTTTATATTAAAAATCTTAGGTAGTGGGTCCCCAGAAAATCCGTGCAGCAGAGATCCTGAGTTTGAGACTTTCTACACCAAAAATATTCTTTTAAACGAAGGTATTCGTGCTTAGATGACAACTCAGGATCAGCCTCATGAAAACCTTATATTCCTTGAGAAGGTTTTATCCCGTGGAAACACTATTTAATTGAACTTCAACATTAATAGAACATATACAGTTGCAATATGCAGGTTTCTAATACGGTCGCCCACTACCCCTGTCAAGCTTATAGCTGACCATTTTCCAAATGTCAGGCTTCCAGGAAAAATTCTCAATTTTAGGAGTATATGATAGTTCTAAATTCTTGGCAGGTCCCATGTGTTTGTGTTATGCAACACCCCTATCGAGTCGGGACGAGCAGGCAATTAAGTACTTCGGGTGTTCGGGTAAGCGGATTCAACAGGCGGCCTTTTCTGACAACCCCTTGCGCCATAGCCCGCCCAAGCCCATTGAGGAAGTTGGTCCGAACATGCAGTGGGTTTGTGAGAATCGAGCAAAAGAAATTTTGAAGACACCCACTCGTGGTTTATCAGCCATAAAGAACAACGTGTTTAGAGCGATTAATTGACCTCCTAGCCTTTTATAAGAGTCCCAATACCATTATAAGCCACAAAGGAGCCATTTTGGACAATGTGAACTTTTTAGTACTTTCTTTACTTTGAAAACATAGTCCCACGTCACAAACTCGAAGTTAGAAATTTTATGGGATTGTGCAATAAAGCCAACCACCTAAACCTACACTTTTTAGGACATGACGTGCCAGTGCGCGTGCTTCTAACTTGCTTGCATTAGACTATCATTTTTTCTGTTAAAAGCTTGCATTAGTCTATTGCGTTTTCAAAAGTAAGTGTAATTTACAAAATAACAGGCTTATTACACCGTATTACCTACTGTAATTACAGTGGGCGTCCATCGAGTTAAATCCAACGGGAGTGGACATGATATTTAGCGGGTCAGGCGGGTTCTACCTCAGTCAGGCGGTACCCATGGTCATTCACGGACTTGTGTGTCCACGGATGGGTTCGGGCCTTCGGTATACTTCCCACCCCAACATGGAGGTTCCAAAATTTTGCCTGTCAATAGGCGCCAATAGCAGGAATCCGGGGCGCCTATAAAACTACAAATACAAACAAAGAAGTAGATTCCTCAAACAAACATAAGACCTGAATTCCTCCGGTCCAATTCTTTTTGGCCAGCGCTTTGGGGAAAGCTAAATAGTTTCCGGGGTGTGAAGACTTGGTCAAAAATTGGTCAATTTTGTTTGACAATTTTATTTAGGGGGAAAGCAAAATAGCTTCTCCACCTCAGCTCTCTCTCTCCACCTCATTATCTTCTCCGATTAGGTCGCTGGCCGGAAAATTTTCCGACAGACGACCAAAAAAAAAAAAAAAATTTCACTCTCTCTCTCTCTAGAAACCCCGGCGAAGGGGTTTCCCTTTGCCGGAGTTCCGGTCTGTTGAAGAACAGATCGGTACACACGGAAGAAGAGAATTATAAAAGAAGAAACTCTTACAAGTCGGGGTAAAAGGTAAACTAGTTTGGGTGAAAATCCCGTATCCCATATATATAATAAGAAACTTATTAAACATAATATTTCTGCTTCTGCATGAAGAAAGTGATACTATGGAGAGAGAAAGCAACCAAAAAGTCTCAATAGTAGACGACATAATCGAGCTCAAAATTGTAGTAGTAGTAGAAGAAGAAGACGGTAATAAAGACCTAGACAAACTATTAGAGAGAGAAAAAAAAAAGCAAAACCTAGAAAGAGAAACTAGTTCTTAGCTTCAATGGAAGATGTAGGAATTTTTAGGGCATTAATATGTGGTCATAATAATAACAATAATAATAATGAAATAATGTCGATAGATGGTGAAAGCCAATTCAATCTTTCTACAATACTTTTACCTTCCCTTGGTGCTAGAAGCAATCGAAGAATAAAGCTACGTCCATTCATTATCTCTCCTCATGATAAGCTCTATAAGTATGTATCTCTCTCTCTCTATTGCAGTATTTTTCTTCTAAATCTTGATATATTGAATCTTATTTGCTTTTTTTTGTTTGTCTTATTCCTTAATTCTATTAACCTAAGAGATTTTAAGTCATTTTTTTTTCTTATTTTAAGATCATTGTTTCATATTTTCTGGCGGGCGACCTAATCGGAGAAGACAAAGAGGTGAGGTGAGGTGGAAAGAGAGTGAGGTGAGGTGGAGTGTTTTCTTTTATTTCCCCTTAAAATTTATTTCCCCGGAAAATTTGTAAAATTCTACATATTCCCTTTAAAATTTCACACCCCGGAAACTATTTAGCTTTCCCCAAAGCGCTGGCCTTCTTTTTTGTCCCTAAAAAATGGAAGAAATAGGAGTTTTGTTGATGCGCCCAATCTCAACTTACCTCGAAGAAGAACTCGACAAGAGATTTAACCTCTTTAGGTACTGGAACTTCCCTTCTTCACAAAAGCAATTTCTCAAAGAAAATTCGAATTCAATCCGAGGAATTGTTGGAAATGCTTCTGCTGGAGTTGATGCAGATTTGATCGATTCATTACCAAAATTGGAAATAATATCTAATCATGGTGTTGGTGTTGATCAGATCAATTTAGTTAGAAGCAAAGAGAAAGGAATTAGGGTTACTAATACCCCTGATGTTTTGACTGATGAAGTTGCTGATATTGCTATTGGTTTGATTTTGGCTACTTTGAGAAGGATATGTGAGAGTGATCGGTACTTAAGGAGTGGGTTATGGAAGAAAGGGGATTTCAAATTAACTACAAAGGTTAGATTTTGATTCTTCTTTCCTTTTGATGTGGGTATTTGGTAAATTCTTTGCTTTTGGACTTGTAAACAATTGATTTTATGACATTTATGTGTGACAATTGAAAAGGATCAATGGGATAATATTCAATGGCCCCTTGAATTGATGATATTTTTTCTCGATATTGACTACAATGGTCATTACAAATGCATTGATACAGCGATATGATGTGATAAACACGATAACTGCTGAATTATTACTGGCCTAAAAGCCCAACGAAAAATTAATGGCCTAAAGCCCAACGAAATTAAATGGCCTAAAGCCCATCGAAACAAATTAATTTATATCGAAGTTCAATATTTCTGCATTTGTACATTCACAGGATCGAACCTGGGACCTCCGCATTGCGGAGTAGATGCACTTACCAACTGAGCTACCAGTTGTTGGCTTGAATTGATGATATTGATTACAAGTCTTACATCTGTGTTACATTGACACTCGTACGAGGTATCCGAGATAGTAATCTAAAGAATCCCAAGACTCCGACACTGTTGCAAATGTTTTATTTGAAAATTCTTACCCTTTTCACTATATTTTGTTTCTTTCCCTGTGAAACTCTTGTTGATCTTTCTTATGACATGGTACACTCTCGAACATTTTCTTTATCTTGAAGGGATTACATTTTCTATCGGTTTGATTTTGGCTACTTTGAGAAGGATATGGGAGAGTGATCGGTACGTAAGGAGTGGGTTATGGAAGAAAGGGGATTTCAAATTAACTAAAAAGGTTAGATTTTGATCTTCCTTTGTGATTTTCACCTTGTCTGTACGGCTTAGACAGACCAAACTGATTACTACTATCCAGTTGACCGACTAGTATCCACGTATTCGATATGGGTGTCCATATCTGACACGGCAAAACTATTAAAAAGGAGCATTCTTATTTCATGTTACATACGATTTTATTGCTTGAAATAGTGTAAATCTTTTTTCCCAGCAGCGCAATCAAAATTAGTTCCTTTCGCTGTTCTTAGTCAGTTTATTTGTTGGATGAATGCAAAGTTTGCAGAATTTTTCTTGTCCAATCTTATAGAAACTAAGGAGTTAAATTTCAAATATTATGGGAAAAATGACCAAAATATTTCCATTTTTCATGCCTACGGAAATTTCATTCCTTGATAGCAACCAATTACTAACAGTACTGCATTATTCTTTTTGCAGTTCTCCGGGAAGAAAGTAGGTATTCTGGGTTTGGGAAGGATTGGTTTAGCAATTGCCAAGAGAGCTGAAGCTTTTGGTTGTCCAATAAGCTACCACTCCAGAACCAAAAAGCCTGAATCACAGTATAAGTATCATCCAGACGTCCTGGAATTAGCTGCCAACTGTGATATTCTCGTGGTTGGGTGCTCACTCACACCAGAAACTCGTCACATTGTAAACCAACAAGTTATAGACGCATTGGGTCCAAAGGGAGTTCTTATTAATATTGGGCGCGGTCTTCATGTTGACGAACCCGCACTTGTCTCTGCACTGGTTGAAGGTCGGTTAGGTGGAGCCGGGCTTGACGTATTTGAGAACGAGCCAGAAGTACCAGAACAACTATTTAGGCTCGATAACGTGGTGCTGCTACCACATGTTGGAACTAGTACTTGGGAAACCCGTAAGGTAATGGCGGATCTTGTGATTGGGAACTTGGAAGCTCACTTTCAGAACAAACCTTTGTTAACCCCTGTTGTTTAATTAACTACCTGTATTCAAAGGGAATTCTATGTCAATTGACTATTCGAAGGACCTGTTATGTCGAAATGAAGAGTTGATAATATTATCCCTCTCATTATGATGAACCTGTTAATGCGGATATGCTCTTGGCGAAGACTTCAATATTAAGATACGTATACTTGGTATAAAGGTACGTATACTGGCTACTGCCAAGGACAATTCCATGGTCTAAAATGGACCTACAACTTTGATATAGGATGATATGAAGTATAAAAGCTTGATTGATTGATGTAATTAGGATTATACAAGAGAATTCTACAACCTAATACAGAGTTAGCAAACAAAAAGAGCAACATAATACTAAACTCCATGTGGTTCATTAGTCTATTGGTACTACTTGTAATTGAGAGCAGAGGAAATTGAAGAACCCCCTTTGAAGATGAGGAAATTGAGAGACTCCAATGCAAAATATATGAAAGTTCCCTTTGAATGTGTGAAAAAACAACCAAAGTTGGTTCCCACCACACATTGCCATCCTCCCCCATATTTCTTGTCAAATTCCTGCTTTTCAATTAAACACCCAAACATTTTAATTTCAAGCAAAACACTAAACCCTAAACCCATATATATATATACAGAGAGAGAGAGAGAGAGTTGAGTGACCTTTTTAATGTGGGAAGCAATGGATTTGCAATCAAGAACATCATAAAGATCAAGGGCTTGGCAAGCACAAGTCATGGCTTGGATTTGCATCTTTACTGGCATATCTGTATCCTCTATCATTGCTTTCCCTTCCAACATCTTTCTCTTCTCTCTCTCTAGTGAGCTTTCTCTCTCTCTCTCTCTTGAAGATTCTCAAAGAAAACAAGATAAACCTCAAACTCTTTTAGGAATTAGAAATCTGAGAGAACCCCACGTATTTAATGTTAATGCAAAAAACTTTGAGAATTGGGCACGTAAACCAACTTTTCCTCTCAATTAAAGATCCTTTGGCCTTATTATATGATCTCTCTCTCTCTCTCTCTAGATCTATTTGTAAAAAGCTTGAAAATCTCCCTCTCTTTTGACAGGAGGTGACTCGGATTCTTTCCTACAAGATAATGATGTTTTATCATCGCCACATAATATATACTTGATGTATCACTTATCCAAACATTTGTTACTCAACCCAACAGGAAGGTCCATAGTACAAGAATTAATTACCTAGAATCCTAACCTAACTAGCTTCAACAAAAACAAAGAAATCCTGCCCTAACTAATTTTATGACTCCACTTTCTAGGGATTTCCAAATCTGTAGTTACAAGAATTAAAATTGGAATTTATGAAAGTTAATGGGGAAATATTTGTAAAGGTTAAATTTTCTTTTTAATTTCTCATTAACTTTGAAATACTTATAACTTTTTATCATTAACTTTCTAATTAAGAGCATCTGTAAGATGATGTGGAAGTAGTTAAATAGAGATGTCTCAAGACTACAATCTATTTCTAGAGTGTCCTCTTGAGATATCTCTAATCGTCAACTTCATCAATATTTGAATTTCAACCAATAGAAATCGAGTATTCTATATTTTCTAAATAACTAATTATTCTTTTACAAAAATAATTATCGCACATATGTAAATAGGATAAGTTTAGAATTTTACACCGGGAACAAAAAAAATGTGTGGATTTCTATTTGTTACCTCTTCCATCAATTAGCAGTTCAACTTGAAAACATTACAGTTACCTCTTCCATCAATTAGCAGTTACCACGTGGCAAATTGATTTTTCAGATTTTACTTTGTTTTCATCAAAATTATAACCGTTTATTTGTTTTGATGAAGTTTTTTGTATAAATATTATTTATTATTCCCCTAAAACAACCTTAATACCAAGCTAAAATATGTTTGTAAGTTTCTTGTAATATTAATTTTACTTAATTTGAGAAAACCTAATGATATACTAAATGTTAACAAATAGGAGAACATGTAAGTAATATTAAGAACAAAAAAGAATTGTAAACCAATTAACAAAGATAATCTCTATTTGTTATTATCTTCCAAGTGAGATCCGCTTTCAATATATTTGGTCTAAAACAATATATTTGGTCTAAAACAATATCCAGAAAAAGTAGCATCTTTTCCACTCCTTTTGCAAACTGAATTTGCAAATCTTATAAACTGGGTTTGCAAAAGTTTACAAACTGGATTGTCAAATTTTACAATCTGAGTTTGCAAACTCGATTTACAGGGTGTTCACTTATTTTACATGTCTCGCAAACTCAGTTGGTAGAATGATAAATCAGTTTGCATATCTCGTAAACTTGGTTAGTATAATGAAAAGTCAGTTTGTGCATCTTAAATAATCAATTTGCCGAATGCAAACTCAGTTTCTGTATCTCGCAAACTTGTCATGCAGAATGCAAACTAAATCCGCATCTCGCAAACTCAGTTTGCAGATCTCGCAAACTCGATCTGCAGAATAAAAACTCAGTTGCATATCTCACTAACTCGGTCTGCAGAATGCAAACTCAACTTGCATATCTCGCAAACTCGGTCTACAGAATGTAAAGTCAGTTTGCAGACCTCGCAAATTCAGTCTACAAAATAAAAACTCAATTGCAGATCTCGCAAACTCAGTCTGGACAATGAAAACTCAATTTGCATAATGAAAACTCAGTTGCAAATCTCGCATACTCGGTCTGCGAAATGCAAGTTCAGTTTGCAACATACATACACAGTTTATAGAGTGCAAACTTAGTTTGCAAATCCGGAAGAGAGAGAGTTTCTAGAGAGAGAAAAGGAGTTAACTAAATGAAAGAATGAAAAAGAGTCCTTCAAGAAAGTCTAAAACAATACCTATCAATGGATGCAAAAGGAAAAAAAATGTAAAGGGACGTTTTCAGTAAACTAGGAGGCTAGTCAGGAATCCGTTCATATACTAGGGGTCATTTGGGAAAAAATAACCATGTGTATTAAGATTAGATTCGCAATGTAATGTTGTAATTACGAACTTATTGTTGTCCTCCGCCTTTTGGTGCATTGATTCTCCACGACACGGAGGCCTCAAGTTCGATCCATAGAAGCGCAAATTCAAGATTTATTGAACTTGAGTATAACTAAAGTAGTGGTAAATTAGTTTGAACTTTAGTCCCTTTAGGATAGGGGTGGGAAACGGGCGGGCATGGGTACCCACGGGCTCTACAGTGATCGGGCTCGGGCGGGTCGGGCACTTCCTCTCTTTGAATATTCGGGTAGATGGGCGGACTCGGGCGGGTATATTTCAGTTTTGTGATGCTCAAAGCCCGCCCAAGCCCGCTAAAGAACTCGGGCAAGCAGGTAACGGGCAAGTCGGGCGGCGGGCATATCTCACTAACTAATAACATCTCAAATATATTTTTTTTAGACCTAAGATTTCATTAGGTTTGTTCTTATCAAGATCTGAAGTTCACATCAGATTTGTTTTTGACAATACACATAACAAATTAAAGGATTTGCTCGTCATGAAATAAATAAACAAATCAATGTACAAAATAAAAGATGGGTTAATTTCTAGAAAGGTCAAAATAATATTGAAAATGAGTAGAAAAACACAAAACATTTGAAAATTATTATTCAGGTCAAAAAGTGTGCAAATACTAAAATACCCCTTTTTGTCATTTTGTGTAACTAAATTCTTTTATTTTTCTTTAAACTTTAAATCGATATAACTTTTGTTTGAGATATCGGATTTCTATAAAAATTATATATTTAGAAATGATTTTTCATTAGCTTTCTAACAAGATCCACTTTTAATACTTTTTTTCAAAAAAAAAACTCAGAAAAAAATGGCGTTTTTTTCCTTTACGTTTTTCTGCAAACTTGTTTGCAACAATCTGTTATGCAAACGTGTTTGCAAAAATCTGTTATGCAAACGTGTTTGCAAAAATCTGTTATGCAAAGGTGTTTGCAAAAATCTATTATGCAAACGTGTTTGCAACAATCTGTTCTGTAAACGTGTTTGCAACAATCTGATCCGCAAACATGTGTTTGCATAATGTAAACTTACATCAAACACCTCTAATAGAAAATTCATCAAACACCTTCTGTCCACCTTGAATAAATTTACATTTCCCATACATTTGTAATATTACAAACTCAAAAGCTTATCTTCCCCAAACTAATTTTGTTAACATGATTCAAGATGTTAAAAAAAAATCGCGGTGGTATAAATTTATATTGTTCGGATTAGAGAATGATGAAAGTTCATGGTGTGTTTTATAATGTTAATATAGAAAGTACTACCATGAGCGTATCATAACTTTTGTTTCTTGTCCAAAAGTAAAGTACCCAAAGCTCCAAAACTTGCATACATCTATAAAACCCATTGAAATACCTAAATTTCTTCCAACATCTATAAAACCCATTGAAATACCTAAATTTCTTCCAACATTTCTTTTTATCTCTTGTCTCTGATTCTAAGGGTAATACTATTCCAATCCCGTCAAATGCATAAACTGCAACACCCAAACCATAAACACAACAGATAGACCACCAAAAGCTTCTAAAACTGGTTTTGTTTACATAAAAGTCATGGTATATTCAACCATAACAACACCCATAACTCCCATATCAACAACATCAGCAAGTATACTCAAAGGAGCAAGATGGGTAAGAGTTGGAATTGAATTTAATCCAGTTTGGGTAAGTACAATCATGGCATCGACTGAAAATCTTCCAACTGAACCACAAACAACAAAACCCAAGAAAAAGAATCCTTATCAGACAATTCATCAAACAGTTTCTGGGCATGTTCAATTTCCCCACATTTCACATACTCATCAATCAAAGAAATCCAAGAAACTAATCCCTCATCTTTCATTCTATCAAAAACTTTTCTAGCGAAAGAATACCATTGCATTTTGAATATAAACTAACCATGATACTTTGAACATAGAGATCAATTTGAAACCCTAACTTCGAATTGAATCCATAGATTTTTTTTGAATATAAACTAACCATAATATGGTGGAACACTAATAACTGCATCTTTAACCCTCAATTTTGTTTGTAATTGTGCTAAACTTGAAGCATAACTAAGAATCATAGCTACTAATTCTTCAGTGGAATAAACAGTAACACCACCATCAATTTTAATTCCAACAGTTCCTTTTGAATCTTCAACTAAATTAAATGGTAAATATAATGAATCAACAAGATTTTTAACATAATTAAAAGGTTTTCCAATCATACCGGGAACTTGTGAATAAATTTATCAGGATAACTAGCGCTAATACCATAAGCTTCTTCACCAACAAGGCGATCACCATTTTGAAATGCGATTAACGTTGGTGATTTCCTCTTTGACATTTCATTAATTAATGGCTATAGAAATTGGAACATGACCTGGTTTTAGGTTTACAACAGCAACTTTCATCCATTCTAAACCTAGATCTATACTTGAAGCAGCTGATTCTGAACTTTAGGGTTGAATAAATATGAAGATCTCCTAAAACTGAAGAACTCGTGAAGATGACGAATGGGGTAAGAAGAAGATTGGATTCGAAGAAGAATCAAAAAGATGAAGAATCGGGAAGAAGAATGTAAATAACCCCAAAAAAATTCTGAATTTTAGAAAGAGAAAGTTTTAGTTGGTAAGGGTATTTTGGAAATAGAAAAAATAAAAAATGACCTTAATAGTAATTACTAATATTATTTTAAACTTTGCAAGTTATTACACATAATATTTTGGTAGCTTCCCCCTAATATGAAAAGATTTAGGTTTTTTTGGTTATTATGATATTTTTTTGAACCCAAACAACCATTAACTAATAAAAGATATCTTTATCACATATGATTCATTCTATAGATCTATGTTAAATTTAACTATGGCTTAAATAAAGATTGACCCTCTTCTTGTCTTCTAATATCTATCTTCTTGCTGTTCTCATCTCCTACCCTCACATAATATAAATCAATATTAAAGAATTAAAGGGAGACAGAGAGCCGATGAAAAGAGAAAGTAGAGTGTATGAAAGAGGCGGAGAGGTGCAACAAGAGAAGAAAGAGAGGTGACAGAAGAGAGAGTAGGAAGAGGGAAGGTGAGAGCAAGAAGGGGATATTGCGGCTGGGATTGTGGTAGAAATGAAGAGGTCAAGGAATTTAGGGTTTATATTAGGGATAATTGTGTTCAAATCTTACGAATGAGGGAGATTTTAAAGATCTCTCATCCAACGGTGGAGGACCGCAGGTGAATGAGTAAAACAAGGCCAGTGCCTATAAAGGTAACGTCCGACTAACTTCCCGGGTAGCTTAAGGACCCACGGGTGGAGTCAAATGCCCGAGCCCGCCCACTAAAATTTAGCGGGCGGTAGTACCCATCATCTGGTTCGGGCACCCACGGGCTTCTTCGGACTCGGGTGAACGCTTCGGATATCGGGCTCTCGGGCTCTTTTCCCACCCCTACTTTAGGATGCTCTTTAATGGCAGATGTATATGGGGATCAAATCAAACAATTATATTCCTTATTCTGTTACAAGATTCTGGACTTAATCTCAACCAGCTAATCCAAACAACGAAATTCTCACATATATAAAGGGCATTTTTACCAGTTTTACGGTTTTGGGAAGCAAGCGAGTAGCACTATTCAAATTACGGCACGCTTACCTTTAAAGGTGGTATCTCTTTGTTTGAATTATCCAATGTTAGCTACATTCCACATTTATTCTAATACGAACAAGTTTCATCAAGTTTCATCCACGAATTGTGGCAGGAGCTTTAAGTTACAATTGCAAGAGGCAAGGAAAACTCACTAGTGTCCTTGCTCCCTTGGCATGCCAACCAAACCTAGTGACCTGAGTTCAAAATTAGAACAAAATGGTAGGGGTTGCGTTACTTGAGAGCCATCTATGCAAGTTGCCCTAAGTTTTGGCCTTCTTTCAGGCAACCTGTTCAAGTCTAATTTCGTGTTCATGTAATTTTTACCTTCTTAACTTCTCCTCATCCCTATAAAAACAACTAAAAGATTAGGGTTCCTTCCAGAGTTCACATGGCAGAACCAACGGGGTTATTGTGAAGCTCCATTCAAGGCCTGCACAAGCTGTGAACAGAAGTGAACGTCAAGGTATGCAAACTCAGTGATGACTGAAGAAACAAAATAAACTTGCAAATCATCGTCACAACACTACCCATTTTTTGCATTCGCAACTTCACTTTCTTCATCAAACCAACATCTAAATCACCACAGTAGACATGCCAAATACCGAGTTCACATCACTCGTGAAATGATCAAAGATCAAATGCAACACTGACAACCCAAATTACTTCACCTGACTTAATGGATTTCATCTTTTGAATAACCCTTTTTTTTATAATTATCTCAATTATGAGATAGTGAAATATTGAAGATTAATGATATAATCACCCAATGGTGTTTTCCTTCGCGCTTTTGCTGCTCTCACATGAAATCCTCTTCTAGTTCCTGCAAGGATTTGCTTGCTGATGCTATCTGCTTGTTAGAAGTCATTTTCTCGGAAACCATCAGACCTTTGTAGCTTCTTATCTCTGCCTGCTTCTCCTTTTCAAGCCTCTCCATTTCTTCCCTGCGCTTCTGCAGAAATTTGCACAAGTTATCGTTAGAAATCTCTCACGTTAGGAGATTATAATGTAAAATAAATAGTAAGGTAATTTTCTGATATGAAAATCGATCAAGTTTACTTTAAACTACAGCTAGAAGAGAATCTTGAAGAGTGTTTTGTATTTTGACTGTCTAGACTTCTGCTGAATCACACAAATTCTATAAAGAATACCAGGAAATCAGAAGCTACGTGTTTCTTTACCACTTGGAATGTTATACCAGTGCAAACATAAATTTCTTTTGTAGGCCGTAATTGGTAATGCGCTGATTCACAATAATACCCCATAGGGGCATAGTTTTACAAAAAACAAGAGTTACTACTTATGAACTCCATCCACATCAACTGCCACTGCTTTAGAATAAACTATACAGTATACACAACTGACATTGGTACTTCAGCTGGGGGCGAACAAGGGACGAGGTGTCGGACGACTTAAAAATACCAAAACCTTGAATATAGCCGTATGTGTACATATATACACGATATGTAGATAATTTCCGGACTCCGGAGGCCACGGCGATGTGCTTGTATGTACACTGTTTGTTGGATGATTTCTGAAGCCACACTCTACCTACAGCAACTTGTATGATGTTTACAATAGATCCATCAATAGAAGTTGTGTGCTTTGGCAGAAAGAAAATTGGGATAGACCAGTTTGAGTGATCAATATATAACCAACTAGACCGAGCAGCATTTACCAAATTAACCTGGTCCTACAAAAGGTCGACCATACCTTCACCAATGGGCACCAAATTAACAAATGGTTGGATACGAAGAAGACATTTCATTTCTCAGACCTAGAGATTGGTTATATCCCTTAAAATTTTATAAATCACTACTTGGACATAGCATTAAAAAAAAATCAAACCAGAATAAATGTTGGACTTACCTTGTCCCTCAGGTGGACCTTTCTCTCTGCCCTTTCTGCAGCATTAACTGCCTCCCGCTCAGCTACATGTTAAAAATGTATAAGTTATCACTCACGGCCCCAGGTAAAAGATAGGAATAATACAACCTTTATAAATGAAGTGACAAAAAGAAACGATATTGCCTAATATTACATATGAAGCTAGTAAATTCTGGCCAAGCTAGAAAGGCAATATTTTGATTACAGCGGATATAGTTAAGATTTACACAAGCTGTTGAAGTATTAGGCAAATGATGAATTACTTGAAGAAGCAGATCATCCTCCCACAAATTCATACTTAGGAACATGGGGGCCACATGCAGTTCGTAAAATTTGGCTCCAAAGAGATAAAGAAAAGATAATGAAACAATAGTAACTTATTTGTACAGTTACCGAATAGTAAATGTGAAAAACAATATGAAATTAAAAGTTAGGATCTTTTTACAGGGCATGTGTCTCTGTAGAGTTATTCCAAGTTTTGGACTTTTGGTTATTATTTTTCTCTCTGGATCTATTTAAGAGATCGATTATTTACTGATATCCTATTTTCCAAGTAAATTTCGAGTAGCAAATGGGGTCTTGCTTCAGTGGTAGTGCATTCACTCCCCGATACATGGTGAGGGTGGAAATCCATCACTTATTGATTCATACTATTAAGGGTTTAAACAAAAAGTAGATTAGTCTAGAATGGCCTTTAGGGTAGTTTTTATGGTCTTTAAGGTTTAGCGTCTTTAGGACAACCCCGTAGCAGACATGAACATATTTCCTCCTTATAATGTATCCAAGCCAATTGAAGTATGAAGTATAACGCTCATTGTACCCAAGTAATCATCTACTTCAAAAAATGTAAATTTCAAGGAGAAGCTGAAATTAATCCCGGACAGGTTGAACTTTTGTTACTTTGTTTCCCCGAATTACGTGGAACACACTTTCGTTGAAATATTACATTAATTCAATCATTTTGGTGGAAATACATACAAAGGAAAACTGTAGTGACAGTTCTCGTCTTTTGAGACCAAAAAGGCGATACTTCAGTCATTTTCCTGGAATATGTCGACTTTGAGTACCATGCTTTACAGTACCATTCAAGTAGTATACCCTTCAAACTCCAATTTACAAAAACCATTAGCATGACACTTGGACATGAATAAATAAAAGGAATTACCGTTCTCATGGCCTGGCAAATTTTTCAAAAAATTGTGTCCTTCAAGCTTAAAATGGAGAAACCGGCATGAACAAAATTCGGAAATAAATAATAGCGAAGCAATCATCCCAGGTCAATGCAGTGTTTTAACCTTCTGACAAAACTGGAGAAGGTTAACAATAAATATGAAAATACCTTTCAAATCGGGCTTCCTTTCCACCTTGGTCTTGTTCAACCTATTAACCACCTCATTTATGCGTTTTTCTACTCTTACAGTGCGAACCTACATCACACACCAAATCAGGATCCATGCAACATATTAATATGAAGTGAGAAACACAAACCCTAACAAATCCCCATGGCAAGAAACTTATATAAGAAATTACATGTAATGACAGCGAGGAAAACAAACTAAAAAATAGTGAGGGTCGTGTAAAGAGTCACAGATAAGAGGAGTGTACAAAATAACACGATTACATGTGCTCAAAAGTGTAGCGCAAAGAGGGAGAGAGGCAGAGATTCACCATCTTGGAATTGTGAAACCCAACTTGTCCAACATCCATGGAAGGAGTTTTCTTCAAATTGAACCAAGGGGTATAAACAACATCGATGTTATTCACCTTGTTACCTTCAAATGACCAAGCAAGTAAAATGAGAACCATTTTAAATCACCACAGTAATAATCAATAAAGAGGTGGGGAGCGAAAGTGAACATCTATACTAATATATAGAGCATGGAAGTTATTTTATAGGGATGGACCCAGTGAGTTATATGATAGGTAGTAAAGTACAAAGTACACATACATTGCTTACATAATAAGCATTTCATACAACCTACTGTTCTCTAGGCTTTATAGAAAAATTGCAAACTGACTGGACCTTCCTAAACATATCTGTAAAATAAGTCATTTAGCATATCCTTGGGGACAAATTTCTTCCACTGCAGCTCTTGAAGTTTCTATCATCTGTTTTCCTGTAAGTTACTCCAGTGAGCAGTTTCTCCGATTTAAAACTGATGTTGCAATGTAATAGATTTTATTGAAATAAAAAAAAACTATTTCTGTTGCCCAAACACCTTTGAGGGAGAACTTAATTGAGCTAGTTTAGAAAAAAATAGGTCATAGGTTATTGAATGCAAGTGAAATCTAAAAAAGCTTCAATACACCAAAAATCTTACTTCACTATTACAAATGCCTACACCTCTAAGTTCCACCATTCGAGTACATCTAATTTGAATTTCTGGATAACAATCTAAAAAAAATAATAACATAACAATATTTACCTTGGATGGAATTTGCTTTTACAAGCTGAGCACAATCTTCTAGTAAACCTTCACTAATGTCGTCTATCGTCTGCCCCTTGTTCAGTCTGACATAAACATGAGCTGATGACATTTTGTCGACATGGAACCTGCAATAGACCCAGCCTGTCAACAACATTGTTATGAGTTCAACAGTTAAGTATACAGAAAAGGAGAACCAAGCAATCTCTAACCAGAAATAAGCTATAACCTAGAATGGAGCCTTAGCCATTTATGTCAGTCAAGATGAGGAAACAGTGAATGGCCTCAGATTGGTGAAGGTTATATACATTAGTTGTACGTACCCAAATTTGCTCTTTTCTTATCCTGCAGGTTTGTATTTCCAACACCTGAAGTTAATTAAAGTCTCACATACCTAATATCGTGTGAGAGCTCAATAAGTGCCAATAGATGCATAACCTTAAGAAGATCCAGTGTAGCATAAGTTAATCCTAAGCTATTTCATGTCGTGAATGAATGGATGCTTAAACTACTTACTAGTATGAGTAAGATGATTAGAACACCGACACCTTACGGGTATCCTAGACCGTAGGCGTAGTCGTAGTTCTATTCTGCATTCTAATTCAAATATATTTATTAGAGCACCTTATACTATCTGCAAATAACACACTAAGGTATCTTGCAGAGAGTACAGTGTCAGTCTATAACTACTGAAAAATGGTAACAATCTTAAAACTCAGCCTGAGCCTCAGTCTCAGACCTATGCATAAAATTATTAATAATCACCATTTTTAACTCTAAATGCATTACAAGATGATACTTCCAATTCAACATAAACCAAGCTACTCCATTTTCAAGAATTCTGTACCCAAACCGTGTACTTCACAAGACAGAAAACCAAAGGGCTCATTATATTGTCATTTCTTCTATGGGCATATTCAACTCAATTGTAACCCTCTCTGACAATCTCGGTGTCCTCAGAAGCTTCATCCAACAATGATTAATGCAACTTTGCACATCTTCCAAAAGTTTTAAAACGAGACGAACTATTCAAAGTTATACACTGCATAAAACCAGATGATGTTAATCATGAAAAGATACTCGCAAAAAATGTGACTTCGGTATTACTAGCCGTTTTCTCAGTTTTCTTGCAACCTTGCAACATTTCTCCAAGAAAATTTTCTTCCAAACACTCTTTTCTAGGCAACTCTTCTCCATCATGTTCTTACAACTCAGTGCATCATGTTTAACATTAATCAAGTCCTCCCATAAAATTCTAAGGAGTAAGGTCTAAAGTTACGTTATTTAGTAAATAATATTGCACAATAAACAATTTTCCAGGACTTGTCCTCTTCGCTTCTCATTTTGGAAGTCCCCTTCACCAGTCAATCCACACATCCAACATTCTGAAAAAGAAAAAATCTTTTCCGTCGTCTTCAAGCAAACTAAACCAATCAATTTTTTTCTTACTTTCATTACTTGGTCAGACATTAATATTTTTTATTTTTTTTGCAGACTTTTAAAAGATTCAACAATTTTTTTAATTTCGGTCAAAAACTTCAATGGTTAATATGCTTCAAAACTGCATATGTTTTTCCATCATCTTCACGCAAAAACTGCATTTTTTTTGAAACCGAATATACCTCCAATTGAAACAAGAACGTCAAATATGAAACTTAATTGGTGAACATTTTAAAAGGGATATAGTTTAATCTGCCAAACGCAGAAAAACACCAATCAAACTACGCTGGAAATTGTTCCGCGGAATTTACTCACAAAGAGGAATTTAACCTTCAAATTACATGTTCAATGGAAATCTAACAGCTGCATAAAAGAAACCTAAATATCAAATAGATGCATGGAGATGAAACTAAAATTTTAAAGCATAATCACTAAATTGATTACAGAAAATAAACATGAACAGAATCTATACTATTTAAATGTAAACCTAGAGGAATGAAGAACTGATGATGACATGCACACAAACAGAACCAATAGAAAAAGGATTTGAAAATTTAGAGAAGCGAAAAGTACCAAAATAAACTTCTATACCTAATAAAAGAAAACAAGAAGATCAAGTTGAAGTAAGATAGAGAAATTGTTACCAGATATCTTCAGGGAATCCATATTTGATAAGTTCTTCATTTTCGTGCTTATCCAGACCCATAAAGATGGTATAGTCACCGGTTTCTGGTCGGGCTTTGTAGTAGAACACCATTATTTTTCTTCTACTCTTGCCCGAAACCAGAAAAGAGAAACTAGGGTTTTGAGATGAAAGAAAGAAGATGATTTCGAGGAAAGATTTGGTGGGATCAACTTGATATAAAGTAGGTGAAAAAGGGGAACAGAGAGGAGGAAATTAACGCAAGAACAACACTTTAAGAATCTGCGGATGCTAACTTACGCGTCTGAGCAAAACCAAACAAAAAGAAATGGGTTAATTTCGTTTTCGCCCCCACTCTGTGACCAACTCATCGTTTCGGCCCCCGTAAATCTGTGACATTTCATTTTGACCTCGAGATCCATAAAGAATTTCAACTTTTCCCAAAAAAAATTTCAACTTTTTTCATAAATGACCTTACCTTCCAAAATGAAATTATTTCTTAAAAAATCTTGAAACCTTTTAATCAACCTCATATCTCGTTTAGGTGTTGTTTGTTTTTTTCTTTTATGTCTGAATCTGTATTGGCTGAATATGAATTGGTTGAACTGAAATGGCTAAATCTCAATTAGTTGAATCAATTTATAAGTTAGAATGTTTGTTTTTTCGATCTAAACGATTTGATGAATTTTGATTTTGACATTTATACCCTTTTATTATATAAGGGACTTATAGGGTACAAAATGACCTTCAAATTTAATAACTCTAATTTTATTTATCTTTGTGCCTTACCAAAGTGTCGCCTCCTCCTCTTCCCCAATTCCACAAACCCAAACCTAACTATCTCTTTCTTACATTTTTTTCTCTATCTCTAATACCTCTTCTTCACATACCCCATATTCCTTACATAACTGGATATTCATAACGTTAGGGGTTTGGAAGAACCACATACAGACGCTAGACGAAGGGGAAGATGGTAAAGAAACCGAAAACCCTTCAAGATCTACATATACATACGCTAGACGAAGGAGAAGATCACCTTAAAAACTCGGCGATTGTGCCCCCATTTTCTTCTGATGCAAGCACTAAATTCATAGTCTCTGATAATGTTGTATTAAAAGTAGCAAGGGAGGGAGATGATGAAGTTTTCAAGAGCAATCTTACTGGTAATGAAAGTAAAGGTTTTGAGATGGGGTAGTTGATTGCTAATTTGTGATTTGAGATGGGGGTTATTTTTATTTTTGGTGGTGGTGGTGGATTCTATTTCAGACTTGAAAAAGTATTAGTTTGGTTTTTATGAGGGTATATTTGTCTTTTGAATATTTTTCAGATGGTGGGCTTCTATTTCATACTTGTTTTGAAGTCTGGAAAATTGGGACTTAATTTTGTCATTTCAGACATTTAAGTCACTCAGACAAAGTTTCAGATTTTGTTGAATAAAAAAATAAACATCTCAAATCTGAATTATGTCTTAATTTAGATTTAAGATTTAAAAAATTATAAAAACAAACAGCACCTTACGCCTCCATTTCATCACTTATCTCCTTGACTTCATCTTTTCCTCTCTCCACCTAACCATCTTCTCTGACAAATACTACCGGCGGCCTCTTCTTCAAGTAAAGACCCAACCACCGTTGTCATTAAGTGCATCCTTTTCTCAGTTTCTTCAAGTAAAGCTTTAACCCAACCACCGTCATTTTGGAATTTACGGAGTGATCTTAGATGAAACAACATTCCACCCACCATTGCGATAACAGTTGCTACTGTTTCAAGCATCATCGGACGACAACCATACCTTTTTTAAAAAGATATAAATTGGAATTCAGATATGTTTCACAGTCTTATTGGCGAATTTATTCACAATGAAATAATGTATTTGTCGCATAAAAGGAAACAATGTTAGGAGATATAAATCTTAGAGTTACAAGGAGTTAATACGATTGTGAAGACCAAATTTTATAATTAAATGAAGTTACGACTTAAGTCAGGAGAAAGAAAGATATGTATAGAAGGAGAAAATAAGATGAAAAACAATAAAGAAAGTTAAAGAAATAGAAAAAAAAAAGATTAAGAGATGGAGGGGTGAGAGAAAGGCAGAGAAGGAATACGTGAGAGAGAAAGGAGTGAGCGAGAGAGTGACAGGAATTCGAGGGAAATTACAGCGGACCCTAATTGTGTTAGGTTTTCAAGGGTGCCTGTAAGCACTAGTTGGTCTGGGGGTCGACTGCCCATGTAGCTTGGTCGATAAATACAAGGAGAAAACTGAAGAGCAGAGCAACCAACTATGATCAGGCATCCTTTTATTCAACAATTTAATAATAAAAAACTTATTTTTATCTATACGTTTGACCTATTTAGGTCAATTTAGTTTATTCAACCCAAATCACACAAAATCCATACCGCAAAGGGTGCGACTTTAAGGCGTGGAGAGAAATCTTCGGTGCATAAAGACTCCGGTTACAAGATATGACATAGGGGCATCTTAATTTTCGGTCCAAAATTTGAGTTTGTTATTTTTTCTTTTAATCTTCATCTTCTTTTCTTTTATTTCTCTCATACTCTCTTTCCCTACCTCTTTTACCATCTCACACGTTCTCTTATTGTCTCTCTCTCGTCCCCTCTCACTCTAATTGTCTATCTCTTTATCTCACCCCCTCTCTCTCTCTCTTTATATATCTAACAAGCACATAGTTCCGACAAAGGAAAATGTTCCCTTCCCCGGAACCTAACCTCGAGAAGGACTTATAACGAAACCCTCCTTGAGGTTTTCAGGGT
The DNA here is from genome assembly GCA_002897215.1 of Eschscholzia californica subsp. californica. NCBI lineage: Eukaryota > Viridiplantae > Streptophyta > Magnoliopsida > Ranunculales > Papaveraceae > Eschscholzia > Eschscholzia californica. The sequence goes on from BEHA01004542.1 coordinate 507,782, forward strand.
TGGACGACCACGAAGTCTAAAACCATGAGAGAACGAGATATAGGGTTTAGGGAGTGAGAAATATTTACAGCGAGGGGAGATGTACAGAGAAAGAGAGATCGAAATCCTTGAATCCCATTAACTAATTTGTGTTACTTGTAATCTTCTAAGAAAAGTTGTTTGAATAACTTTTAGTGATTTTCAGAGATGGGTATTTCCTTTTCTTACAAAATTGATAGTTCATCCATTAATCAAGAACATTTGACAGTAATAGTTACGAAAATCATGAGATTGTGAAGAGAGAGAGAGAGGGAAAAAGCGAGAGATAAAGAGAAAGAGAGAGAGAGAGAGAGAGAGACAAAGATAGGGAGAAAGTGAGTTGGTCAGTGGTAGAAATATCAGTGGTAGTCGAAAATTCTGGCGACGAGAAATGAAGATTAGGGGGCAAAGTTTAATCAAGTAAATTTTTGGATTGAAAATAATTATGCCTCTGTCAATCTTGAATTACTCAGAGCATCTCCAATGCAAGACTCAACTTGAGAAACTTTAAGGCCATGTGTTGGCGCACGGGAATCACGTGGGAATGGAATGTGATTATTGGAAGTCACAATCTTGTTTACTGCTTGGCTATCAGGAATGCAGGGGGAATCCTATTCACAGAGGAATGTGATTCCCCTAAACGGGGTAATGACAAACCCAGAGATGTGGGTGGGTTTGTGATACCCATTCCCGATAATATTTTTTTTTAATATTTGTGGACAAAAGTATCCTTAATAAAACATTATAATGACTAATATTAAAAAAATATTAAAAATAAAATCACAACTAACAAAATTAAAACCCTAGGGTTCCAGTCACCACCATAGCATCTCACTATCTCTCTCGCTCGAATGTTATTCTCGATAGTTCTTTGTTCATTCTGATTGATTCCAAGTGTAAAAAGGAAAATAAATTTAGAAGAAACCTTTATTTAATTAAATAAAATTTTGGATATTACTTAAGTTGGTGTATCACGTTAGTGATTCACATCTACAAATTTGAATAGATAATACTGATTAATTACATAACAAAGTTGACGTATAATTTATTTAGTTTAAGTAAAAGGATATAACAGGACTTTTACAAAAATTAACTATCATAGTCCTATACGAACCAAACACCAAGTTAAGGATCTATCAAGAATCACAATCCTATTCCTGGTCAAATCAAATTAATCTGATTCCCATGAATCGCGTTGTGGGGATGCGATTCCCAAGAATCACATTCCATCCCGACGTGCCAAACATAACCTAAGTGCAACTTAGGAATTATTGAGGTTTTAGAAAAAAAATAAATTATTTTCACTGCAATACTCAGTTAAGGATCTGAAAATTATGTAACATCATTTAATGTAGAGATATCTCAAGAAATTCAATATTTGAATTTTTTTAGTATCTCAATTGTTTTGGTCATACCAGTTTATATTGTAGACTAATAAAAATCTTCTCTTTATATCTAAATGAGTAAAATGTTTATCAAGTGGAGTCATTTTTGAAATCTCCGTTGGAGACGTAAAAAGTTTAAAGAAACTCAATTTAGCTTCATAAAAAATGAAATCTTAATTGAGAATTCTCACGTAGGATTAACTGAATTCTTTTTTTTTTTAAATAATTCTCTTTTAGTTTTGGGAAAGAAATGCTTTCAGTCCGTTTGTTCTAGAGAGTTTTCTTTATGCAGGGAAGAATCAACTATTGTAAATAGCTCTTTCCGCGGGTGCTTTTAGTAGTACCCATTTAGCGATTCGGAGTTTGGACTCTATATCCAAGGGCCCGCATCCAATTGACGACATAATAGGCGGCGTCCATAAAATTGACAAACCCTAAATCGAATAAAACTCTATAAATACCAAGCTCTCAAGCAAAGTAACATCATCTCCTATTTTCTTCTCTCTTTTTTAATCTCTTCTCACGTAGTTTGAATCTGAGTTACAGTTTCAGTCTGAGTTAGGGTTTCATTGTTTAAGAATCGTCTAGGAGAATTTTGATTCATTTATTGTTTAGAAATTAGAAGAGTAAGAAATTGGGGACAGTGACGATTGATAAAGGTCTCGTTCGTCGTAATGGGGGTTTCAAAAACCTCCTTGCCGACCATACTATATATCACCACCCATATTCTGAGTCCTCCCTTTAATCTCAATTCTTAGTAATTTTTTTTTTTTTTTCATATCTTTTGAATACAAGATCTAGGGTTTTATTCTTACTTCATTTTGTTTTTGTTTTAATTGGCCAATGATTAAACTAAATTTTAGACAAGCATATGTCTGAATTCAATGTTGACAATCTAATCTTCTCTATGAGGCCACTCTAATATCTTAGATCTATTATTTTGTTTACATTATTTTTGTTTTTTAATGATGAACTGAGAATATTTTTCTTCTGATTATGGGTTTTATCTTTTAGGGTTAGGGTTTATAATTCTTATTAATTGCTTTGTAAGATGATAGAGGAAATCAAGTGATGAGTAATTTGCATAGTTCAGATGAGAGATTTATATCTCTTTGATTACTTTGCATGTCTTTCGCTCCTATCTGATGATTTTCTCTATCTTATTTCTTTCCTCTCAACATTTATTTACACTTGCTTTACAAAAAAAAGTTATTTATTGATCATAGAATCAAGGGTTCATCTACTAATGGTGAAAAACAGATGCTAGCTGTGGCCGGAAGGAGAAAAAACCGTGGAAAGAGGGAATGTGAGGTGAGGAACTTAGGATCGGCCATCAAACTAATGATAATTTGAGTGAACTGTGGTTATGTTTTATTGTAAAATATGAAGACCATGAGAACCGTATAATTTAACCACTGGTCAAGTTGTGTTAATGAAACTCTTGGTGGCAGTAGTTAGACACGGTGTGGGATTGAGTTTCAATGAATGTAGTTTGTTGTCAAGATTCAGACTATAAATAATGTAATATCTAGTTAGGTTAGATTTTTGGGTTTTAGGTATCTTTTATTCATGATTTAAATTATGCGGTCATTGGCTGTGGTTTGGCGTCATTGCTCTTAGTCCGGTTCTTTGAGAGACTTTTCGTTTGGTTTGTGATGCGGGGGAATAAGAATTCCTGGGTGAAACTATTTAAATAGAAGATCTGAAATATAAAAGAATTTTGCGAAACAAATTTTAAGAAGAAATGAAAAATATCTTCATTAAATTCCTGGGTGAAACTATTTAAATAGAAGATCTGAAATATAAAAGAATTTAGCGAAACAAATTTTAAGAAATGAAAAATATCTTCATTAATTTCGAACTTCACTATTTTTTTCTCTCGTACAAACTGGCTTTCATTATCTCTCGCAGTCTCTCCCTATGGCTTATAGTCTCTCTTTTAGCCTCTTCACAATCTCTCTTTCTCTCTCTAACTGTCTATCTCTCTCTCTCTCTCTCTCGTTATATTTCTCTCAATATTTGTCTCTCTCACAGTCTCTCATTCAATACAAATCCTAGTTGGAGGTGAATGACATTGAAGGTGACACAGATTGAACATCTTGATTGAGCTCTCTTAACTTTTTGTTAATATTATCGAGAGAGAGAGAGAGAGAGTAGTGGCCGGATTCTGTAATCGGAAAAGGAGAGATGAGAGAGAAAGATATGAAAAAAATCAAGGTTGTGTTTACCTGACCCTGACCGGCATGGAGAACAAAATTTTAATCCCCATAACAATTAGAACCAAAGTTCACTACATCTTTATCCCCGGATAATTTTTTTTTTCTCAAGAATCTGACTATTGTAAATTGCTATTTTGTGTGTGCTTTTAGAACCGATTTAGTGATTTGGAGTTCGGGTTCTACGTCCAAGGACCCGCATTAAATTGACATAATAGGCGGCGCCCATAACGTAAGATTGTCAAACCCTAGAATCTCAGAAGTCTCTATAAATACCAAGTTACAGCTAATACATTTCCAGTCTTCTTCTCTCTTTCTCAATCACATATCCTGCAGTTTGAGTCTGAGTTAGGGTTTTATTGTTTTAAGATTTAAGATTCCTGGTAGAATTTCGTTTCATTTATAGCCAAGAAATTATAAGAGTAAGGGGGTGGACCGTGACGATTGATAAATGTCTAGCGGCGCGTCGTAATGGGGGTTCCAAGAAGCTCCTTGCCGACCATACCATATATCAGCCCATACTCCGAGTCCCCCCTTTTCTCTCTCTTTTCTAATTAATTTCTTACTTCAATTTGCATCTTTGTGGTTTCAAGATCTAGGGTTTTCTTCAGTTATTTATTTATTTATTTACTTGGCCAATGATTAAACTAATACTTATTAGACAAGCACTATCAAATTTTCTCTATGATGCCACTCTAATCTCTTGGATTTACGGTTTTGTTTTCATTTTTAGTCTTTTAAGATGAATTGATAATATTTTTCTCTTGATTCTGGTTTATATCTTTTAGGGGCTAGGGTTTATGATTCTTATTAATGCTCTGTAAGACCATAGAGGAAATCAAGTGATGGGTAATTTGTATATTTCAGATGAGAGATTTTTCATCTCTTTGATTACTTTACATGTCTTTGGCTCCTATCTGATTTTATTTTATGGCGGGTGCCTTTAGCACCGATTAAGTGATTTGGAGTTTGGATTCCATGTCCAAGGACCCGCATCGAATTGACGACATAATAGGCGGCGTCCACAAGATTGACAAACCCTAAATCTCATAAAACTCTATAAATACCAACTTACCCAGCAAATACATCCCCTTTCTTCTTTTCTCCTTCTCTTTGTCGATCACATAACCTGCAGTTTGAGTCTGAGTTAGGGTTTCATTGTTTTACGATTGTGCAGGACTAACGATTGCGTAGATCGTAGTCTCATTTCTGAAAAAGAAAAAAAAAATTCCTGTAGGAGAATTTTGTTTAATTTATTGTGAAGAAATTACAAGAGTAAGAAGGGGTGGACAGTGACGATTGATAAAGGTCTCGCGCGTCGTAATGGGTGTTTCAAGAACCTCCTTGCCGACGATACCAAATATCACAACCCATACTCCGAGTCCCCCCTTCTCTCTCTCTATTCTAATTAATGTCTTACTTTCAGCATCTTTGTGGTTTCAAGATCTAGGGTTTTCTTCTTCGTTTCTTTTTTCCTTCACTTGGCCAATGATGTGATAATATTTTTTTCTTGATTCTGGTTTGTTAGACAAGCATATGTCTGAATTCAATGTTGACAATCTAATCTTCTCTATGATGCCACTCTAATCTCTTAGATCTATGGTTTAGTTTTTATCTTTAATATTTGTTTCTTGATTCTGGTTTATATCTTTTAGGGGCTAGGGTTTTTAATTGTTTTGTTAGGATGATAGAGGGAAATCAAGTGATGAGTAATTTGCATAGTTCAGATGAGAGATATTTATACCTCTTTGATTACTTTGCATGTCTTTCGCTCCTATCTGATGAATTTCTCTCTCCGTATTTACCTTTTCTGATTTCTTTTTCTATCTGGTCTATACATTTATTTTACACTTTGTTTACACTAGCTCTTTTTTATCTATTAGGTGACTTATCTTATATATTAAAACAGGTCACTCGATTACATGATGTATAAGTCTGACTGTGATTTTTATTAGGTGAATTTTACTACAGAATATCCCTACAATGTTGTAAATTGTCGGTCTATTTGCTTCAATGTGTATCGATATTTGCATGCAACTTAATGGAAATAAAGGAAGAGAAAAAGATAGAAATATTAAGATATACTAAAACAAAGAGATGATCTTGAACCAAACTATATTAGAAGAATTCTTTCCAAATCTTTTCCATACACTTTCTTATCTCTTACAAACTCATATCAACAATACACAAAGTACATCTATTTATAGGGTGGGAGAACTAATAGGATGTTGACACATACCCTATGTGTTGTCACTTGCATGGTGTGTTGTCACCACCAAGATGACACTTTGCATATGGAGTTGTAGAATGGTGACACATAACCTCATGTGTTGTCACTTGCATGATGTGGTGTCACTTAACCACAAACACTTGTCACATGGAGCTACCATAAGGTGACACCTCTCATATGGAGCTACCATAAGGTGACACCACATCAAGGTGGTATTGTAGGAATGGTGGGTGGCTAGAGATACAAGTTGGATAAGAAAAAGGGTATATTAAAGGCACCTAAATCCCTTGCATCACCAATGATTTATGGGCAGCCACATCCCTTATAACATACAACTCTTTTTCGATGATTTTTCTACTAATGCCGAGAATGGACAGATATTAATGTTCTCGATGTACTAAGATTTCAATCAGCCAACTTAAAATTTTTTTTTTACAATAAGCCCCATCTATAGACCTTATGTTCTAACGCTCTAAAAGGGCTCCGTTAAACTTCTGACCTAGCAATGACATGAATAAATTCGTTATACAGATATCAAATTGAGTTGTACCCCCTTCATCAAAAAAAAAGAAAATTGAGCTGTACCCCATTTCAACTCTTTTTCGAAATACAAAACATGCTTTAACCTTTCATCCTTTGTTTTCTTGGGTACTCAGATAAAAACTTAAAACTAGATCTGCTATTTAACTTCTCGGACCCGTTTTTAGCAACCTTAGGTTGACAAAAAAGTCTTGCTATAAGTTGTGAATGCTTTCAACATTTTTTGTTATGCCATTGTTGGTTGAACATCAAGTATTGCCGGCTTGACTGTAAAAGCTCAACTGTGGACCATGCATAAAATCTAAATTGAATGATAGAACAGGCTCGCATAGCCCAGTTCCAAAGGTCCTGATTTTGTTAGGCACTTGAAATGCCATGTCCAGCCAAGGACTAGAAACTATGACTATTTTAGGTTAGATAACTAATTGAGCACCACCAAAAGCATTGGATTTCTCCTACTCGTCGTGACATAGAAAAGTTTTCCCTCATTGAGCTAAAAGTGTCTTGCTCAATAGCCACAAATCCATTCTGGCTCATGTAGAATTACAGTCCACTCGCTCATATGCTTAATTGAAGTCTTGCTCAATCTTGTTTTTTTCTTTGCAAAAGTCTTGCACAATTAGGCAATGAAAAAATCCTGCTCACACGAACATATAACATTTTCTTCAAATATCAGAGCTAGGGCTAAGAGCAAATAAGAGTAGAATATTTGTACTCCGCGTAAGTACTCTATACTTTTGCAGTCAGTTGTCAAAACTTATACTTATCATATACGTCCAATCTATTTAGGTTGAGGGTTTCAGAAACTTTCCATTTCTTAAAGCAACTCCAACGTAGGGTTCGAAGTTTTGAAATTTAAATTATGTATGCGTGTGATGTACGTGTACGGATTTCTGATTTCAATTTTCAATTATAAATTATTAATTCAAATATAAAATTAAAATTTGATATTATTCTAGAAAGAGAGAATCTTAAAAAGATAAAAAACTAAAAGTTAGAGAAAGATTTGAAAAAAAAACAGATTTAAAGCATTTAAATTTGAATTTGAATTTGGGATCCCTATCCCACACGTTGGAGTTGCCCTTAGTCTCTTCTCGCTCTTTTAATGGGTCAGGGGCCTCATGGTGTGCCTAATATTGGTTAGCTTTAATTAGTCAAGGTGTTAACATAGTGAGTGAAACACAAAACTAACTTCACTGTAATAAGTTTGCCGTACAACTAATGATCGATCGGGGCTAGGCTCTACCACTTACATTATCCAAAAGTCTGGGAGAGGCCGTCCTTGGCATTTTAGCCATGCTCAGGGAAAGTATCAGGTAGGCGTATTGAGATGCACATGATCATACTAGAAAACTGTTACTGACATTAGAATCAAAGTCATGGAGTTCGTTCCCCGCGCCCTAAACTGAGACACGTGTCTTCGATATGAAAGGTGTTCTGTGACAGTGAAGGTATTCGAAGTGTAAACAGAGTGTTATAATTACAAAGAATAAGGAAAGTGATGGTGTAACTAATGTGTAAATGAGAAGATAGACTGAGGTGCCTATAGACTTAACGACTTTATAACCATAACTAACCATTCTAACAGATTAGTTAGTTATGGTTATAACCGAATGAATCTCTCTCTCTCTCTCTCTATAACAGAATTGTAATCCCTATAAGTAGCTAAGAACTTCAATAATAAACTCAACTTTTCGAGTGAATTAGAGAACTATTTCATTCTCTCTCTAGCTTTTATCATGGTATAAGAGCCAGTGCCATTTTTTTTCTGTTCTTCTTCTTCCTCAAATTCCTTTTTCTCTCACTAGAAAGTGCGAATTTCTTCTTCTTTGATCTCTAATGGCGTCTCAATCTTCACAGTCGGTTTCATCTCCAAATTTGTCTTCACCAAATACTTCTATATCAAACATTGCGAGTTTTGTTTCTGAAAAACTTGATGGATCGAATTTCTTAATTTGGAAGATCAATTCGAAGCTATTTTGATCAGTACTGATCTTTTTGGTTTTGTTGATGGATCTATTGTTCCTCCAGCAAAATCAATTGTTGATAATCATATCGAAATTCCAAATCCTCTTTATCTTCAATGGAGGAAGACTGATAATTTCGTAAAATCATGTATGAAAGCAACCTTCACTCATTCGATCTCTGCTGATGTTCTAGGTCTTCAAACCTCTAGAGAAATTTGGAGGTATCTTGAACTCAATTATATTGAAGAATATGAGGCAAAAATAGCTTCACTTCGAGATCAAATTCAACATCTTAAAAGAGGTGATTCTTCTGCAACAGATTATCTTCGAAAGGTAAAAGCTTTATCTGATTCATTAGTAGCTGTTAATGAAAGATTATCTGATAAGGAACTTAGTCGTATTGTTCTAAAAGGTCTAGGAAAGGAGTATAGTCCTTTTGTCATTGCTATTCATAATAGAGAAGCTCCTATTTCCTTTGCTGAACTTAGAACTCGAATTATTCACCATGAACAATGGATGAAAACTCAAGCTCATGATGATGAACCTTCTGCTTATTATGTAAAGAATCTTCCTTCAAAATATGGTGTGAGACCTTATAATTTCAATCGACCTATCCAATCCAGTCAACCTAGTAGGAATTATTATCATGGAGATCAAGGTAAATCATCTTCTTCTCAGAATAATAGAGCATCTTCCTCTTTTAGTCAAAATTTAGGAGAATCAGCTTCTGAATTTGACTTCTCAACTGTGCCTTGTGGCATATGTAAGAGATGGGGACATTTTGCCTCAAAATGTAGGTATAGGTATGCTCCTGATGACTCCATCAAGAGTCCACAAAGTAAAAATGAGATAAATCAATCTCAAAGAAGATTCCCACAGCAATTCAAGCCTAACAAGGGTAACTTTGCTGGAATCCATCTGTATGAAAGTACAGAAGAATGTAAAAAGGAAAAAAAGGAAAATTGTTCTCCAACAGAGGAGGAATATATGAGCCTTATTTTGACTATAATTCAGATGAGCTTGCTAATGAAGAAGCTAATATGGTAGTCATATTGCCTTCAAATGACTTGGTTCCTACTGAAGCACATAACACTGTCATTGAAAAAGTGTGGCTGGCTGATACTGGTGCCACAAGCCATATGACAAATGATCCTACTACTATCATTGATCAGCAAGTCTATAAAGGTTCAGACTCTGTCATGGTGGGAAATGGTCTGTCCATTCCCATTGCTGCTATAGGTAATGCTCAAATTCACACTCAAAATTACAATTTTGATTTGTTCAATGTGCTATATGTTCCCAAACTCAAGAGGAATCTTCTGTCCATTTCAAAGTTCACATATGATAATCAATGTTCACTGAAATTTACACCATGGGGCTATCAAATTAGGGACTTATGGTCTGATGAAGTCTTAAATGAAGGGTTAGTAAGAAATCATCTATACCCTATCACATTTGGAATACAAGAGAATGATTCTCAATGTGCCTATGTAGTTTCTTTAGCTGCTCCATTTTCAGTTTGGCACACTAGATTAGGCCATACCTCAGACACTATAATTCATCTTCTCTCAAGAAACAAGTTGATTTCAGTGCAAGATAAGCCTTCTAAGAATCTTTGCCATCCTTGCTCATTAGCTAAAAGTAAATTACTGCCTTTTTCTAACTCAGAGAGCTATACTGAATCACCTATGTATCTAATTCATTGTGATATTTGGGGCCCTTCTCCTGAGGTTAGTATTGATGGTGGAAAGTATTTTATCTTGTTTCTAGATGATTTTAGTAGGTTTCTTTGGATTTACCCTCTGAAATATAAGTCTGACAGTCTCAAATACTTCAAGTTATTCAAGACTACTAATGAGAATCTCTTCTCACTTCTATTAAGTATTTCCAAAGTGATGGTGCTTTAGAATTGACTAAGGGTGATTTCAAAGCTTACTTGGATCAATGTGGTATTCTTCCTAGAAGTTCTTGCCCTTATACTCCTCAGCAAAATGGAAGAGCTGAAAGGAGAAATAGGCAGATTACTGAAATGGGTAACTCATTATTATTTCAATCTAATCTACCAAAATGCTATTGGTTTGAGGCATTTTCAGCTGCTGTCTTCACCATCAACAGACTCCCTACAAGACTTCTACAAAGTAAATCCCCTTATGAGGTATTATTCAATAAACCTCCTGATTATTCTCTTTTGAAAACTTTTGGTTCCTTGTGTTATCCACACTTAGGAGCTATTAGGCAAGACAAACTGAGTCCAAAGTCTTCTAGGTGTGTCTTCATTGGATATAGCTCTTCTCACAAAGGCTATAAGTGTCTAGACTTAGAGTCTCATAAGATTTATATCTCAAGGAATGTAGTATTTGAAGAAACTACATTTCCATTTGCTGAGTCTGTCATCTCTAGCTCTACTTCTGAAAATTCACCTATTACTTTACAATTACCTTTAGCATCTATACCTTCTAATGCTTCAAATAGCCCAATACTTGAAGAGTCACCACAACTCAGCACTTCTGCTACTGAATCTTCTATCCCTGAACCAAGTCACAGAATGGTAACTAGATTAAGAAATGGAATCTCTAAACCCAGAAGCATTCCTGATTATGTCTCTCATCTATCAATTAGACATCCAATTTCTCAGTCCTTCCTTACCTTATTACTTCATCATAAGGAACCCTCTACTTACAAAGAGGCTGCTTCTGATCCAAAATGGGTAAATGCCATGAAAGAGGAGTTTCAAGCTTTACAAAGAAATGGAACTTGGTCACTTGTTCCTCCTGATTCCTCTATGAATCTATTGGGTTGTAAATGGGTATTTAAAGTCAAATACAAGTCTGATGGTTCAGTTGAAAGGTATAAAGCTAGATTGGTAGCTAAGGGTTATCATCAAAAGGATGGTTTAGACTACTCTGAAACTTTTAGTCCAGTAGTGAAGGCTGCTACTATAAGGACTGTTCTAAATGTGGCTGTCTCTAATGGTTGGAAAATACAACAATTAGATGTTTCAAATGCTTTTTTGCATGGTCTTCTTCAAGAAAATGTCTTCATGACTCAACCTCAAGGCTTCATTGATTCAGACTATCCTTCTTATGTCTGCCATCTTCACAAAAGTTTATATGGATTGAAACAAGCTCCTAGAGCTTGGTTTCAAAGATTTGGTTCCTTTTTTATCTCACTTGGGTTTAAAAGAAGTGCTCATGATCATTCCATGTTCATACAAATTACTTCTTCTGCTATGATGGTGCTACTTCTTTATGTTGATGACATTATTTTGACTAGTAGCAGTGATACTCATATGAATTCTCTTATACATACTCTTAGCAAAGAGTTTGCTATGAAAGTATTGGGACCTCTTCACTTCTTTTTGGGAATTGAGGTAGCTACATCACCTTCTTCTGCCCTATTCCTTACACAAAAGAAATATGCACTTGGTTTACTTGAAAAAGCTGATTTGCTAGATTGCAAACCAAGTACTACTCCAGTGACAAGTGGGAATCGACTTTCAGCATCTGATGGCATCATTGTTCCTGACCCTACTTTTTATAGAAGCATTATAGGTGGACTTCAATATCTCACCATGACAAGGCCAGACTTAGCCTATGCTGTTAACTATGCTGCTCAGTTCATGCAAGCTCCTAGGTCTTCTCATGTTCAACTCATGAAGAAAATTCTTAGATATGTTAAGGGAACCATTGATTGTGGAATTACAATTACACCTGGTGATGTTTCCAAACTAAGGTGTTACTCTGATTCAGATTGGGCTGGTTGCCCTGATTCAAGAAGATCAACAAGTGGGTTCTGTGTTGTACTTGGTCAATCTCTTGTCTCTTGGTGTTCTAAGAAACAGCCAACTGTTGCTAAGTCTTCAACAGAGGCAGAGTACAAGGCTTTGTCAATAGCTTCTGCTGAGTTGCTCTGGATTTCTTATCTACTTGTTGAACTGAATCAAAAGATTAGCATTCCTATGATTGCTTATTGTGATAATTTGGGAGCAAAGAACATAGCTGCTAATCCCATATGTCATGCTAGGACAAAGCACATTGAAGTTGATTACCATTTTGTAAGGGATTTAGTTACTTCAGGACAGCTTGAAATAAGGCATATTCCTTCTTTGGAACAGCCAGCAGATTTGCTTACTAAAGGTCTATCTAAGGAGCTCTTTATCTCTCTTCGAAACAAGTTAATGACCCTGCTCGACTCATCAACTTGAGGGGGCATGACAGTGAAGGTATTCGAAGTGTAAACAGAGTGTTATAATTACAAAGAATAAGGAAAGTGATGGTGTAACTAAAGTGTAAATGAGAAGATAGACTGAGGTGCCTATAGACTTAACGACTTTATAACCATAACTAACCATTCTAACAGATTAGTTAGTTATGGTTATAACCGAATGAATCTCTCTCTCTCTCTATAACAGAATTGTAATCCCTATAAGTAGCTAAGAACTTCAATAATAAACTCAACTTTTCGAGTGAATTAGAGAACTATTTCATTCTCTCTCTAGCTTTTATCATTATGTCGTCGCTGAACTTGCAGTCGGTCGCTCAAGACCTTGCAAAACTATAAATAAATATCACATGATAAATTCTATATCAAGTACCTCAAATCGAATCTTAATCTTCTTTTTGAGTTCCTGATTTGTGACCTTCATACTTGCTCACTTCGAACCGGTGGAAACTTGTCATGAGTATTTTAGGATTTCCATTGATGAAGCATTCAACAGAGAGACATAGAAAGATGGTTGTGCTGGTCTGTAACTCCCTATGCACAAAATATGTCCTGACAATTCGCAAAGAGATTAGTAAATCAAAGCGATCAGACCGGTGAACCTGTCAGAAAAAGAATACATTCCTATTCTAAACAAAAGTTGATCAAGCTAAATCTACTTAAATCAATTAAGAATTTTTAGTTTGTGGCAAACCACAAAAACCTTTTTAACTCAACTTGCACGAATTTATACATCCACAACCTACATATAACATATATATATAACTAGCATACAATAACAAACCACCATGATAGACTCTTCATTAATGAAATTTATCCAAAGACCGCTATAAGATAATTGTTAGAACTAAAAGTCGCGGAAGGTATCGAACCTATCCTAGAAATTGATCTGATCCTGAAAATTAATCGAAAAGCTAAGCCAAATCTAAATATGCAAACAGAATTTAACGAGGTTCGTCTTAAAGCCTATGTCCTCGGGCGAACAAGAAATCTTTATTGAAGGATAGATGAAGACGACTCACACAACCCGCAAGTTCGTCCTAAGATGGTCCCGTATAGTAATTAACCTTCTATACTAAACCTTCGACGACCGAGAAATTAAACACCGCTCAAAACTATGAACAAAATTTCTCTCTCACTTGCTCTCTCTCTCTTTAGTTCTCCCTAAAGAAGAGTTGTTGAGTAGTTGTGTTGATGTGTTGTTTTCAAAAACAAGCCCCTTATATTTATATAGAGTATAAGCCGACCATGGCTTAGCCGACTCAAAGCAATTGAATCCAAAATTGGAAATTGAATCCAAAAATTGGAAAGCCTTTGTGAAACCGCCTACAACCAAACTGCCTAATTTGGTTTCTTCAAACCGCCTATAGACAACTTCAAAACCGCCTCTTACAATTCTCCACCTCGTACACAATTTGATATACTTCAAATTTTGGACGAACACCAGGATACTCTTTGTAAGATATATCTGTTTCTTGTAACTTCATCTGACTGCACCATATGAATATGGTTGCCTACGTACCCTTTTACAGGATCAAGCCTACCGTAGTTCTACCAACCCTTCACATAAAGATTACCTTGTCGCCATTACGCCCTTTCGGGCAACTTAACACGAGCCAATTTGTAGCAATTCCAGACAATGCTGAAACTTGCTACACGTAACCAATTCAGTCAACATGTCTGCGGGATTCTCATCTGTGTGTACCTTCATGAGAGAAACATCACCTTCCTCTATGACATCTCGTACAAAGTGATACCTGACATCGATATGCTTAGTACGAGCATGATGGACCTGATTCTTCGCCAAGTGGATCGCACTTTGACTATCACACCATACATCCACGCACTTCTGCTTAATCCCTATATCATCCAGAAGATCCCACAACCACAATGCTTCCTTCACACCCTCGGCCATAGCCATATACTCGGCCTCCGTAGTAGATAACGCAACTGTAGATTGTAACATCGATCGCCAACTAACTGGAGCACCATGTACCCTAAATACATAACTAGTAGTAGATCGTCTTCGATCTAGATTGCCAGCATAATTCGAGTCAACATAACCGCTTACCTGACATGTGTCTCCACCAAAGCACAAACCCGTATCAGCGGTACCCTTCAAGTACCTCAAGACCCACTTCACAGCTTCCCAATGTGTCTTCCCCGGGTTTGCCATAAACCTACTAACCACACTGACCGCTTGTGAAATATCCGGACGAGTACACACCATAGCGTACATCAAACTGCCAACTGCACTAGCATACGGTACACGATCCATATGATCCTTCTCCACCGTAGTAGTGGGAGATTATTTTCCCGAGAGCCTGAAGTGTGGTGCCAAAGGTGTTGACACCGCCTTCGCATTCTGCATCCCGAATCGAGAAACTACTCGTTCGATGTAACCTTTCTGATTCAAGTACAGTTTCTTACGTGACCGCTCTCTCTTAATATCCATTCCCAGTATCTTCTTTGCAACGCCCATGTCTTTCATCTCAAACTCTTGACTGAGTTGAGATTTCAACTTATCTATCTCCACCATGCTTCGAGAAGCAATAAGCATGTCATCCACATACAAAAGGAGATAAATAAAGTCACCTTCACGAAGTTTCTTGATGTATACACAACAATCATAGTCACTTCTGCGAAAACCATGCTTTAGCATGAAAAAATCAAATCGTTTGTACCATTGGCGAGGGGATTGTTTCAATCCATAAAGAGACTTCCTCAAATGACATACTTGATTTTCTTTACCCTCAACCTTGTATCCCTCAGGTTGAGCCATATCAATTTCTTCTTCCAAATCACCGTGCAAGAAGGCAGTTTTAACATCAAGTTGTTCCAGCTCAAGATCACCGTGAGCAAACAATACTCAATAGCACCCGAATAGAAGTATGTTTCACGACCGGTGAGAAAATCTCATTGTAGTCGACCCCTTCTTTCTGTGCATAACCCTTGGCCACTAGTCTTGCCTTATACCTTGTACCCTTGATCTCGGAAGAATCCTCTTTCTTCTTGTATACCCATTTACAACCAATAACAGACTTTCCTTCGGGCAACGGGACAACCTCCCATGTCTTGTTCTTGTGAAGAGACTCCATCTCTTCTTGCATAGCAACCAACCAACTCTCTATTTCCTCCGCGGTAATAGCTTGTTTGAAGGTGACCGGCTCGTCGTCTTCCACCGAGAGTGCATATTCAACCACATTTGCCTGCCCGTAATGCCTAAGAGGTTTGTCTGACCCTAACCTCTCTACCGGCTTATATAACCGTTTCGGCCTAGTGTGTACCGAAACATCCTGCTGTTGTTGCTGTAAAACTTGTGTACCTTCCCCTTGAACCTCCTCATGATCGGGTTCATCAATTTCTTCATCCTGAGTATTATCCTGATGCTCCACCTGATCATGATTCCTAGAAACCCGTTGGTCTTCGACTTCTACTTCCACTACTTGAGCTTTAGTAGACCCAACATCACCACAACTAGGCACCGTGACTTTCGCCATAGCTACAATAGATGACTCATCAAACACCACATCTCTGTTGATTACAAACTTCTTGTCTTGCGTACACCATAGCCGATAACCCTTGACTCCTGTAGCATATCCTAAGAAAATTGTCTTCTTTGCTCTATTGTCAAGTTTGTTACCTTTAACATGGTAATAGGCCGTACAATCGAAAACCTTAAGTCTCCCGTAATCTGCATGTTCAACTGACCACACCTCGTAAGGTATGCCGCCATCTAAAGAAGAATGTGGACCTGTTCACAATATAACAAGCTGTAGCAACAGATTCTGCCCACCATTCTATGCTTAATTCCGAATTGGAGCGCATACATCTAGCCTTCTCAAGTAATGTACGGTTCAATCTCTCTGCGACTCCATTCTGTTGAGGTGTGTTTACTACTGTTTAGTGCCTCACAATGCCTTCCTGATTACAAAACTCCTTGAATGCCCCATCCGTGTACTCGGTCCCATTATCCGACCTTAACGTCTTCAGCTTTCGACCAGTTTTGTTCTCAACCATTGCTTTCCACACCAGGAATGTGTTGAATACCTCATTCTTATGCTTCAGAAAATAAAGCCAGAAAAATCTCGAATGATCATCAACGAATGTAACAAAATACCTGGAACCACCCTTGGAAGGTAACTTTGCCGGTCCCCAGACATCGGTGTGTACGTAGTCTAACACCTCTTTGCTCCTGTGCTTGCTTGTAGAGAACGTCACCCTGTGTGCCTTCTCGAACACACAATGCTCACAAAACTCTATGCAAGGCTTCTTCATGTCCTTCAACAAGCCTTTCTCGCACATCAAAGATAAACCCTTTTCTTACATATGCCCAAGGCGCATATGCCAAAGCCTCGTACTAGCCGTTGGATCCCTTCCACTGATTCCTACTGCTACATCTCCCGTAATTGTTGTCCCCAAAAGTTTGTATAAATTACCGTAACGAGTACCTCTCATTACCACCAGAGAACCCTTAACGACTTTTATGGAGTCATTCTCTATAATTATCTTACAACCGTTCCGCTCCAACACACCAAGGGAAATTAGATTTTTCCGCAAATCGGGTATGTGTCTTACGTCCGTCAATGTTCTCACCACTCCATCGTGCATCTTGATACATATTGTTCCGAGTCCCACAGTTTTACATATGCTATCATCACCCAGTATAACTGTACCACCATCTATACTCCTATAGGTAGTAAACCACTCCCTATTTGGACACACATGGTGTGACGCCCCTGAATCAAGCATCCACTTATCGGAGATCTTCTCAGACACCTCTGTCACCGAGAAGCATTCGTCAGGTCTTCTGACACATATCCCGCCTCTTGCATATCTTGTTTTCCCTTGTAGCCTTCGTTCTTTTGCTTCAACTTTCTCTTTGGACAAGCCGCTTTAAAGTGGCCAAGCTCACCACAACTAAAGCACGTTTTCTTGAAAGAACCTTTAGATTTGGATCTAGATTTTCCGCCCTTTCCCTTTCCCCTTTCATTACTCCTCCCCCTCGTTACAAACAACTCTTGTGCTTGTTCCTTGTCTACTCCACCCGACGCCATACTGCTAGTAGCAACCTTACGAAGGTCATCCGCTAATAGCGAATTTCTCGTCTCTTCCATGCTTAGACTATCACCAACAAGCATCAAAGTTTGAACAAGGTTCTCATAGGATTTAGGCAATGAAAGTAACAATATGAGGGCTTGGTCCTCATCCTCAACCTTAATATCAATATCCTTCAAATCTGAGATAATCCTGTCAAACCTATTCACATATTCCTGAATAGAAGAACCCTCTTCCATTCTACATGTGAATAATTTGGATTTTAAGTAGACCCGATTCGTTAAAGTTTTCGTCATGAAATTGCTTTCTAGCTTTAACCACACACTCACCGCGGTTGTTTCTCCGTCTACTAGGAACGCCACGTCCCTCTCAAGACACAACATAATGGTAGCCCGTGCTTCGAGATCTAACTTCTCCCAATCCTCATCTGACATATCTCCTGGTTTCTTTCCCGTCAACGTCTTGTGTAATTTCTGCAAGATTAGCAGATTCTTCATCTGCATCCGCCAATAAGAAAAATCGTTTTTCCCATTGAACTTCTCTATATCATATTTCCCTGATTTGACTGTACCACTTCTCGATCCCATCTTCTCTTCGTTCAATCTCAACAAGGCTCTGATACCAATTGTTACAACTAAAAGTCGCGGAAGCTATCGTACCTATCCTAGAAATTGATCCGATCTTGAAAATTAATCGAAAAGCTAAGCCAAATCTAAATATGCAAACAGAATTTAACGAGGTTCGGCTTAAAGCCTACGTCCTCGGGCGAACAAGAAATCTTTATTGAAGGATAGATGAAGACGACTCACACAACCCGCAAGTTCGTCCTAAGATGGTCCCGTATAGTAATTAACCTTCTATACTAAACCTTCGACGACCGAGAAATTAAACACCGCTCAAAACTATGAACAAAAATTTCTCTCACTTGCTCTCTCTCTCTTTAGCTCTCTCTCTCTTTAGCTCTCTCTAAAGAAGAGTTGTTGTTGAGTAGTTGTGTTGATGTGTTGTTTTCAAAAACAAGCCCCCTATATTTATATAGAGTATAGACAACTTCAAAACCGCCCCTTACAATAATTATTATTATTTTTTTTTTTCGTTGATCAGCGGGGTAAAAGGTCCGTCCCTGAAAACAAGAGACTTGCAAGCCTAAAAGATATACAATACACATCTGGCAAAAACAAAGAACAACCCTCATTTCACTCTTTCTCGTCACTCCATGTTTATCATCAACAACAACCCTCTATAGCAAGGTCCCAATGCCAAAGAGCATAGCACGTCTCTACCCTCCACTGTTCTGGTCTTAGAAAGCAGGTTAGCAACTTGATCTGCCTCTCTGAAAACATGCTTGATGTCACACTGCTCTAGAGCTCCCATGAGACTCTTGATCTTCGGCCTAAGGAACAAAGATTTCCAAGGTGGCATAATTCTCCTCAACCCATAACGGCTAGAAAGTCCCAGCCCTGCTTCTACCCCTTCAAGCTCGTGATGCACAACAATCACTGGACCAGACCCTCCACAGGCCGCTACAACTACATCTCCACGGCAGTCTCTAATAACACATCCATTACCAACTGCGGTCTGACTAAAGGAACCATCTGTGTTGATCGGGAAAGGAGCCCAACTCAGGCTTCTGCCAACAACAGAAAACTGTTTTTTCAGGAACGAACTACCAAGCCAGATTCCACTTCAATGCAACTACCCTGGTAGCAGCACAGTCCCTTGCTTTCCTGTCAACTCTAGACATCTTCATCTTCACATCAAGTATGATCCTGAAGCAAACATCTTCTCAACTATCTACTTGCCGAGAGAACACTCTCTTGTTCCTTTCCACCAGATATAATAAATGCAAGCATTAAAAACAAGTCTGCACAATAAGCCAAGGGTTCCCTTTCCCGCAAAGGAAGCAACAAACCATGCAACCTCACTGTCCCAACTGCTCCATCTAAGCTTTGAGATGTCTAAAATTACAATATTATTCCGGTCTCCGAAAATGAGTGTTAAAAATCATTTCTTTCATAAACTAGAAAGAATCAGTAAGAACTTAATAAATAACTATGAAGATTAACAACCGAAAAAGATGAAGTTGATTAGAGAAGATGAACTGATTTCATCAGTTAACCCATAATCCCCCGGATAACTTCAATCTATGATTTACAAGCAATATAAGCATTTCATCAAAGAAACTAAACTGCAAATCTGCTAGCAGTATGATGAAGATGATCCTTCTTTCCACTATCTACAACTTCTGAGAATATGACATTGAATTATTCCACCAGTAATGAGATAACTACCAAATTACAAATGGGTTGGTTGATCTGTTTAGAACTCTGAACTTTGATCTGCATTTCAGTTCAGGAATACCAAGTTACAAGAATTAACAATCTGCCCGTAAATTCCAGCAGGTAAATGAGACTGTCTCTGGCATGTTATCGAAGATTTTGTCCCAAACCTACATGCCCGAGTAAGAAATGTGGATTTTGTAGCAGTCCAAAGGCTTTCTGACGAGATATCAGCATCTCTCAGCAGCATTCTGTTTCTTTTGGAAGCAATCTGTGAACTCTGTTGATCATTTAGACCTAATCCACGTACTGGGAACAGATTGGAATAAGAAGCAGTTGGGTTTTGTTTCTGATAAAAATTCTCCAAACTTTCTTCTGGTAATGTGTCTTCTTCTGGTTCAGATGGACTCATCGATTCAAACTCGTTTTCAGTACCCATGATTCTATATGCCTCACTAGCTAAACCAATAGAGTGCCAGGCCATCGCAACAAGCTCAATGGTAGGTTTCTCAGGCTCAACACCCATTTCTTCCATGGTTTGAAGTAGTTCTTCTGCTTTCCATGGCTGTTTTGCTTCACCATATCCCCAGATTAGGGTTTCGAATGTCTTCAGATTGGGCGAAATGCCGGATATACACATGTATTCGTAAATTCTAATTGCATTTTCCATTTTTCCAGCACTACACCACCCGCTGATGATGGTTGTGAATATTATGACGTTTGGAAGAACACCAGATTGAGACATGGTTGTTAGGACAGCTTCAGCCTTTTCAGGTTCTCCTGCTCGAACGTATCCTTTTGCAAGAATGCTGTATGCTTGAGTATCGGGTTTTATGCCAGCATCCACCATGTCTTCGAAGATCTCCTTACATTTTTCCATGTCTCCTTGTGCACTCCATGAATTCATCATGGTGCTGAATGTTATTACGTCGGGTTTCACCCTGAATTCTTTCATCAATTCCAAAACCTGTCAACCATTGAGGCAAAAAAACATTATGAAAACGTGAGTCAATTCAGACCTCGAGTCAGATTTCATATCTGAATTAGACAATAAGAAAAACAAACACCACCTTAATCTCTCAACAAGTGTTCGAAGTGATGCTTCAGTTTTTTAACAATAATAATTAAATAATGAAGGTACAAATAGCAGAAACATATTATACTGAGAGATTAAGAAAAATAAATAAAAATTACCTCATCAACCCCATCTATGTCTATAATGTCAAGGAAACCTTTTATAAGAGAGTTGAAAACAACAAGGTTTGGACGCACGCTAAGATCATTCATCCTGTACACAAATCTCAAAGCATCCCTCATATTTCCTTCTGTACAGTACCCGCTGATTATGATGCCACAAGTTCGGTCATTGGGTTTGACATTTCCATTTCGCATCTCCAATATCATGCTTTCGGCCATACTCGTCCTCCCTTCTTGAGCATAAGCTCTTGCTATAGTGTTATAAGTAACAGCATCAGGCTTCAGACCCGATCCTACCATCTTATATACCACGTTCCATGCTTCAGTGATATTATTTTTATTGCACCAAGCTCGAACAAGAATGTTATATGTCCTTTGATTCGGTTTCACGTTTCCTTCCCTAGACATTAACTCAAATAGTTTTTGAGATTCCTCGGGTTTCTCGGCGATTCCATATCCTTTGATCAAGGTATTGAAAGTACTAGTTGTGGGCTTGCATCCACTTTCCTTCATCTTCCAAAAGGTTTTCATCGCTTCCTCCACTTCTCCAGCCTCAGAAAAAGCATTGATGACAGCATTGAAGAATATTGCGTCGGGCTTTATCCCACGTTCTTCCACCTGAGAGAGGAGTGAAGGGATCAAGTCAAAATGCTTTTGGTCGGTCAAGGCAGCTAAAAGAGTTGTGTAAGTTATCAGGGTTGGCTTGTGTCCTTCTTCAATTAACATGTTGAAAATGGATAGAGCTTCATGACCATCCCCTTTGTCTATCATAATATTCATTAGCTTGGTTTTCGATCGAACTGTTTGACAGCTGTCTTTGGTGAAACAAACAGTGCAGCGGCGTTGCGAATCTGAAGGCTGTGCTAATAGGTATAGTTGCCTCTTCTTAACTGGATTCTGCTCCTGGAAAATTGTAACTTAATCAATTCGATGATTCGAGTAAAAAACTGTTATCTTTTTAGTAGAATAGTTGCCAAATATTTAAAAACTCAAAGGCACTTTAGTGGGACAAGACGATACATTTCCACTTGATGCCTGATTCCTTTCCTTCTTGTTTGCAGCTGCTACTCCTTGCTGATCCCTGGTCGCAGAACTGAACTTAATTCTCTTTCCCCATAGCTCTTCCATGCTTTTCTATATAGTAAGATTCCCTAACCGTCTGTACTTTATACACTGCCAAATTAGATGTTTACAAGGAATAATCAGAGAACAAGAATCCAACCAATCGAAAAATTATTTTTTCATTGGTGATAAAAATTATTATATTCTTTACTAACTACAAATGGAAGTTTCATGATCAAACTAAATAACATCGAGGGCCTTCATTCCCAATTGGTTCTGAGTTGGATGGTTAATAATACATCAAAATAACCAAAATTTCATGTTCTCAAGGAAGTTAAAATTCGTCGAAATTATCTGAAAGAACTACCTACTTCATGATTAGAAGTTAAAGGATACAAAGTTAAATAAAAATTCAGCAAAATTACCCATGTGGATTTCTCTTTCCTAATTGCAGTTAATAAACTCTTTTAATCAGAATCAAATATAATCTAAAATAACTAAATTAATTGCTAAGAGATACCCTCTTTTCTCTCTTTCCCAATCTTCATACCTCATATATATATAGAGAGAGAGGGGAAAGATTTGACATAAATAATTTCTTAACATTCAAGAATGGATCTAAGACTCATATACTGAATTTTCTATATGTATCAACCACAAGTTAAATAAAAAAAATCCCAGAATTGTGGTAATTAGTTATGTCATCTAGATTACAAATTAGCTTAATCTCATCTAGATTATAAATTAGCTTAATATCACATTTGGGATTGAAGCTAAGATGAAAGAAAGTTCACCAAACTAGAAGCAAGAATCTGACCTCAAGAAAGACCAAAATAATGATGACTGAAAAGATGAAGCAAATAACTGAATTCCAAAATGTTCATCAACTTCAAGAACCCTTCAAGTTCAAAAAAAAAAAACTTCAAGAACCCTTCAAAGAAACAAGAAAGGAAAATATAAGAATGGAATTGCTGTAGGTTTTTGAGAGAGAGAGATAGAGAGAAGTGGCTACCTGATGCTCTCTGTTCAGTAGTCCCAGGCTTGAAGACAAAGTAGAAATGGGATTGAAATCCATTAGTTGCATTTTGATTTAACAGACGGAGATCGCTTTGAAAATCTTATCCACATATTATCAAGAAGAGAAAATAAGTCTGAAAGAATAAAAAGAGTGAGGCTGAAAACAGTACAGATTCCTAGTCTATCTATGGATGTAGAAAATGAAATACTACTATATATCTATATTATATATGTAGAGAGGGAGAGTGGGGGGTATTTGTGGATAACGAGTTGGACCAACAATGTTTGAACTTTGAAGTGGTAAATATTGCAAACGTCTCAAACTCCAACAAACCCATATTGTATTCACTTTTGACATCTATGTCTTCACCCAACCCGTACCGAAATTTATTTTTGACAAAAACTCTATTAGTCCACCCAGAAGACTTGGACCATAAGCAGATTTATGGACGAAATCAGGACTTTTGTTAGGGAAAGGGGGGAGGGGCGAACCATTCTGGTCATAAACAAGTTCAACAAACTTATATACAAACAAGTCATAAAGATTAAACATATATACATTTATGTAATTAACTTTTTGATAAAAACTAATACTTAAAAAATTTAATTCAATTCGAAATTAATACTCTCATAAAAAAAAAAAAATTCGAAATCAATAATTCTATGTCTCTTTTGGACCGTCATTGTATTGCTCCTATTAGCCATTTGAATGGCACTTGCTTGAATTACATCTTATTGGCATTACTTCAACGTTTACTTAAAAAGGGGATCATCTGGGTATTTTTGATAAAGTAGGGGGTGATGATTAGTTAACAGAGTTATAACAGTAACTGAGAAAAGGAGATCATCTGGGTATTTTTGATAAAGTAGGGGGCTAGGCAGGAAGCTGGTCATAAAGTTGGGGGTTATTTGAGAAATAACTCTAAAAATTATGTTAAAAACATTTGTGAAACTGTTGTCGTGTTTATGTTGGTAGAACGACGAAAACTATATAACGCCACATTAAATGCAAAAAGGCAATCCTATTTGGTGGGAACATAATAAATTCTGTTGGAAGTTGAAACATGTTGCTTATATTAACAACGATGTTGAAAACATAACTAACAGTGTTCTTAAAACAATAACTAGTTTTAGCTGAAAAAAATGGGCTGACAAACACGAAAGAAAAATAAAAATGTGTACGGAGCGGAAAATGTTAAAGAACAATAAAATTATGGTAAAACACTAACCAAAAAGTGATGAAGAAGATAGAAAAATGTAAATGAGAAATGTCAAAATATTTTTTGTAAGCCAGAAGAGAATGAAAAAGTACAGCAAACATTTAGTACACATTACCTGCAACTATTGTTTCGTTTGAAGAACTAGAACAATAAGAAGAGGAATGTGAGGGAAGAAGATGAATCTCTTTCACTCTCTCTCTACAACAAAATAGTTAAGAATAATATAGAAAGATTGACAAAAGGGAAAGGAAAACTAAGTGAACAAGACGTTTGTCTCTCTCGCCCTCTCTAAAAATAGAGAAGAAGATGAACACCATAGTGGGAATTTTTCATCTGGTTTTAGAGAGAGAAAGTGAGAGAAAAATCGGTTTTAGAGAGAGTAAATCTGAGAGGGAATAATCCTGGTCATATATATGGAAATGTAAAGAAGGAAATAAAGAATATTGATGTCTTCGAGATGGAAAAAGGGTTTCGAGATCCGTATTTGGACTTGATTTACAGAATTCTTAAAGTTTTGGGTTTTTTTATTATAATATTCCGAGTCGGGTTCAATTCAGAATTTTGGGCCATTTTTTTAACTTCTTATGTAAAAACTCGACATTTATTTTGTCCTAACCAACATATATTTATCCTAACACAGTTCACCTTCTTCCCAAAATCTAGCTCAGAAACACATCCACCTT
>BEHA01004542.1:533366-551677 GCA_002897215.1 Eschscholzia californica subsp. californica
TAGTATCTAAGTAGGAATGGGCATGGCAGTATAATTTTGCTTCTCTCTCTCTCCCAGGCAATGCTTTATAGTCGAAGCTTCGACTGCAGCCGAAAGAACTCACCAGTTGGTTGTTCGAGAGAGAAGCGAGATTTATGTATAACCCTAATTACGCTGAGCAATCTTTAGGCTTAACATGTTTCTCCAAAGTTGCCGTCCTTACACTTTGCCTTGTCCTTTTTATTATATTTAGAGCATCTCCAATGCAAATCTCAATCTTAGGATTTCGGAGTGCCACGTAGGACTTTTAGAATTTTTATCTCAAAACTCATCTCCAGTGCAAAACTCAATTTCAATCTCCAAGATGACGTGTCGAGGTTGGAATGGAGATATCTCAAGAGGACACTCCATTTCTAGAGTGTCCTTTTGAGATATCTCTAAATGCCAACTTAACATTTTCATATATTTTAATGAAAAGAAAAATGCCACATAAGTAATTTTTGGATTTTTAGAGTGTTGCACTGGAGAAGTCCTCCGAATAGAGGATTCCAATCTTGACAAATAGGAAAGAGAAAAATTAGAGATTGACAGTTGAACGACACATAGGATTATTAGAGTTTCTTTTGAGTTTTGCATTGGAGATGCTCTTAGCTTTTGCTTCTCTGAAGAATATATAAAGTACTAACAACATTGTGAAGAGTTCATAAACCAGCGTAAGAACGGGTGTAAATGTAGCTCGTGAGAAGAAGTCTTCTTTGGTGCCCTTCACAAGATTTTATAACGAATCTTGTATACCAAACCACATTTTAAATTACAACATTGACATGTCTTGTTTTGGAAATTTGAATGCGAAGATAAATTACTGCACACCAAACCCTAAAACCCTAGCTTGCCGGAGGAAAGTTGCGGAGGTTGGCCAGTGCATCTGTCTATCTTCAGAATTTTGCAAACTTCGGCAGATATAAATCACTTTAGGGCTTTGTGCACGTTTCGTCTAAATATATGAAGTATGACCCCCTCCAAGAGGTACCCTTGGCTTGAATGCAGCAGAAACCGACAAGTAAGGGCAATACTTGAAACAAATGTTCTGGAAAATATACACAAATATGAATCATATTTAGATTAAGTTTTATTTTCACGAAAAAAGCAATCAGTAGTTCACTACCTAAGACAACATAAATGACACACAGTAAAGCTACTACTTGACTCTCGGGTCACCTTATCTTTGTTCTCACTATTTTTCAGATCCGAGGACGTCTGTCTGCAAGCAATGTTGGTAATGAACGGACGGTTAAAATTGGGTTTGAACTTTCACGTTTGGTTTTGTGTGCATGAGCTTGTCATTGGACAAGTACAAACGAGAATTATGGGCAGCGGCAATTTTTCAACACAGCCGTGGTAAACGAGCTCTTTGCAAAAAGTTGAAGCTTGTTAATGGGTTTCACGGAGTCCATGTGTTCCTCGTTATCATATAGAAAAGTCTGTTGCTTGTAATCATAAAGTTGGCAGCATGACTATACCAGATGGAGTTCATCGAAGCATTATGTCTGACTTGTAGCTAACCTTTTCTAAAATATCATATGTCGACATTAAAAGAATAACATTGTAATAATAAACGCTTACCGGGATGCTAAGTAATACGCCTTTGGAGTTCACTAGAACAGGTAGACCTCTTCTTGCAGCTACAGGAATTGATTTCAAGGTTCGTAGAGCTCTCTGGGCTGATATTCGGACATAATCTGAACATGAGATCGCGTTCTCCAGTCTCTTTTCTACATCAGAATCAGACAAAACTTTATGTTCTTGACATAATTCTACCGTTTGACCTTTCGAGAGACTGGCAAGATAAAGCCAATCAGATTCAACCATGTTTCGTACTACAGCATCCTGGTGAACCACACAAGACCTACAAAGGTGTTCCTGACCTGCTAATTCCAAATTCCAGTGCGGGTCAATCTTATCAGCAAGAAAGGTATCATCTGTGATCTTCCTACGAAATCCCCACATAAACAAGAACCTGTTCATGAAATGGTAAAATTGACCAGGTTGGAGTGGTTGACTAAAGTAAGGACTGAATGAATTTGTTTCACGCCTCGGTTCCCGCTCGTATATAATTTCAGTTTTGGCACTGAATTGCTTACTTTCCTCTTTTCGCAGTAAGAGAATATTACTATAAGTTGACTCACTGAGAATATTGAGTCTCTTCCCTTCATCAAGAATACAATCAGAAGTTGTTGCACGCAAAAATGGCACACTTGAAGTATCTATAGCATCTAGGGTCAGACGATCCGAATACGATTTTGCGTTCATCAGAATCTGATCCATCTCACTTGTTGTACAATTACTCTTTCTTTCAGATAAGTAATCTGGAGGTACTGACATCTCTGATGGCCGAGGGGAATCTACAGAACAGCAAACAAGGACTTTTGTGCCATTAGATCGAGGAGCAGGGCAAAGATAGCAAGCGGCCGCAGTAAGAGAAGTCTGCATGTTGTCAAAATAGACATTATGAATGATAAAAGTTATTAAATACAAACCATATATGGTCCATGTGTAAAATCTACAAGCATCAAACGTCTATGATGGATGGGAGGGTCTTTATAAAAGACTAGCCTTGATAGGCAAACCATACACTTGAAATTTATCACCTTTTCACAGACCAGACCCGATGAATAGAAATTTATTTGTGCTAAGAACCATCTAATTTTGTAAACATAAACTTCGAGATTAAGTGCAGAGAACATGTATATTAAATGGTGCCTCCTTTCAGTATAATGATTATATAGAGTGACAAATTTGAAATTTAATGTTTAGAATGAAAATGAAATACCAGGATAAAGCTGAATGAACCTTGATTGGAAAATTACGAATGTAGTCCAATAGCAACTTCGACGTTCTGCCCCTTACAGGCCTGTGTCTTTGTGAGATGAACTGGCACAGTGGCACACGAAAGAGTCAACGTTAGACCATATTGAAGCACCAATCGATTTTTCACCCATAAGTCAAAAACAAATATAACTTAAGGACCGCCATATTGTAGTACCTGCAGGACTACTGTAATAAACTTGGACATGCATATATCTTCAACATTTGATAGATCCAACTTCTCTAGATCAATAATAGCATATCCATGCTGCAAAAATTGAACTCACAGAGATCAATGGATCTATAATTTCCTAACAGCATAAAGAAAAAGGATGATCTAACGACAATTTATTAATGTGAAGACAAATCAGAAAGAAGTACAGCAGGTAGCTCAAATGGTATTCCAAAGGGTTCTGCTTCCTTTAGTAATGTTTAAAAGTGTAAACATGACTTTGCTTCATATTATATATCGGAATGCTCCTTCAGAAGGAACTCAACTTATAAAATAGCCAAGGAAGATTAAGCATCAGCACCAGTCAGTATCTCTATGAAGAGTAGGCATAGCACTATATGCGTATATAGATGATTAAAAAATAATATAAAACATGAGCATTGCATCAATCAATGAACAGCTGTTTGGCATTATATTGGAAATGTGCATCAACATTTGACCAGCTACTTACATTCGTGATGGAAACAGACTGATGTATCAGATCAGAGCAAACTTTGTCCACAAAAGTACGCGTCTTTCTGCAAGCTAATATCAATGCTTGCATTTCAGATCGAAAGGTACCTGAAATTTAAAAAAGGCAATTTTTTTTTGAATAATTTGAATTCATATATGTAAAAAGCTGGAACATGGTTTATGTCAAAAGAATTTTAATGTAACATTGAAGTGAAGTATTTGAGCATGAGGGACACTCATGGTTTAAGCAATAAAATGCGTGGAAGGTTGAGTTTTCCACCAACATGAACAAATCATGCATATATAACAACTCACATGATGATAAATTTCTCAACGATCTACGGATCCTATTGCGAGTGAACAACTGACTTTGGTTTGTTGGATCTTCAACCCATTCGAGATTACCTGCTTGGCATATCTACAAAAGATGTTAGACAAAGACAGAAACTGAACTCCAAAAGTAAAAAAGACGGTATTCCATAAGCAACATATAATGAAAGTTTATTAAATGTCTCAAAGAAGTTGAGTTAGACGAACTTAGCAGGTAGGACAACTGTTAGAACAAGATTTAAAATGCCTTCCTTGTCACCGTAGTGCTCTCAGCCACCAGAAATAAAGTTGAGTCGAAATATAAAATACTTCCGGTATTATGATAACTATTTAATATCGACTTCAAATAGTTCATTTCACTGACCAAAAGTAAGAACATAACAAGAGTTACGGTGACTGTGCTTTGGTTTTGGATATTATCTCTCCTTGAGTTACGGAACCGTAAACAAAAGATTCTTCAGTATGTATATCTAACCATCTTCTGTATGTATATCTTCCAACGATCAGGAGCACCATACAGATATGATAACACCCACAACAGCTTGAAACAGATTAATCAAAACAAAAGTTCTCCAAGTGTTCTATCTATAACCGTAAAACAAAGTAACAAAGCCTTTGAAGCTTGAAATGAACGAACTGCCGTATATTTAAATGAGAGGAATCTGGTTTTTCTTTACCAATGTCAGTCCTCACGAAGGACACAATTGTTGCCTTCTTCCATAAATGAATTTTATATTACAGCAAAGCTAAATGAACCATTTAAAATAATCAGTTTTTCTTTTATCAAGAGTAAAAATCATCTTGCATAAGCACACTGTTATTCATACAACAGCAACGTGTGCTCTGACAGTGTAGCATGCAGACAGTGACTGTAACATATAATATCATAAAACAAAATTAACTACACCGGCTTCTATAGAGAAATAACTCACGCAATATATAAAATAACTGGTTATAATATGATATTAATATCAGCATTAACTGCGAATAGCGAATGCATTGTTAGTTCTATTCACTATGTCACATGACACAAGTTGGCAATTTATACAGGTGGCACTCTTCTGAAAGAAATGAGAAACAAGTATATCATAAAATGATTATTTTTAAATTAATGAACATAATCGGATGCTCACTTTGTACAGATCATCTTTTGACAACTCCAGCAGAGGACGCACTAGAAGAATCCCGCTACTGATTGAATCTTCACCACAATAATGATTATGTGTAGGGAATAACTGAGAACTAAATGCCATTCCAGCAAGTCCAAGGACACCACTGTTTCGAGATAGTCTGATAATGAACAATTCAGCCTGCAATAATACCATAGAAGATCAATCATAAAAGTGGGAAAATCTTAGTGATTGTTAATTTGTTATTAAGTAGGAAATAGCTTCGGAGTGGGGACCAGGGTTTGAGGAGAAATCTTAATGATTGGGAGGTTGAACATATGGGTAGTGTTCTTTAACAAAAAAAATTATATGGCTAGTGTTTATGATGGTTATTCTATTGCAGGAAGAGAATTACTTGGGCGGTTTGAGGAGAAAGCTTAATAATTGGGATATCGATCATATGACTAGTCTTATACTCTTATTCATTTGCTGAACGGGGGTTTACCTCCAACAAGAGAAGATTAGATGATTTCAGAGCATAGGAAAGAAGGGTAATATTTAAGATCTCATGATGAAGAGTTGGAATTTGGAAACAAATGGGACTATGGTATCTTTGCTCATTGTCAGGTGGATATGGAAGGTGGAGGTACCACTTGAGGTAAATTTGTTTGTAGGGTGACATACCCTCACAAAATTCCAATGACTGATAATTTCAGAATAGAGGAAGTACTTGACTAACAAATGCTAAGTTAGAGACGACTAGGCATTTCTTTCTTCACAATTAGTGTGCACGGAAACTTTGGAATTTCTCTGTGAAATCAAATGGAGTGGTTTTAATGCATCCTAAGTAGGCGATATGGGGTTCAGAACACATCGAGAAGTCATTTTTTGGGCTAAGAAGCAAAACTGGGCATGTTAATCTCTCTTGGATTTAAAACAATTGGGGAACCAGTTTTTGCAACATGGTAATGCTCTGAGTTTTGTTTACCATTTTAAGCCTTTGGCAGCTATTACACATGGAAAGAGTTGCTCACTTCAGAAATAGGGAATCGTGCTTTTACCGTTCATTGTCACATACTACATTACTACCACATTAGTAATTTAAAGTAATTTGATCCGGCTCTTTAATAGAAAGACGCCGGGAACCAAAAATGAGAGAGAAAAAACCTGATCATCTGCATGGTGTGCAATAAGCAGCACATTTATCTGATTTTCTATACAAACATTCTGAAATATCTGATACCTGAAATCCAAAACAAACAATGTTAAAGAAATTTGAACACAACCAAGTTTCAACCATTAAACTGCAACTAGGGAAAATAATCACCTCATGTCACGAGCTGCTTCTTGAAGATGACCCTGCTTGGGCCTACCATTCAACCACTCACAATTGGCTATCTTACATCTAATTCCTATACAAACACAAACCCTAGAAATCAATTTCAATGATTTGATCTCAACTGAAGTTCCATAATAAAATATAAATTTCCCAAATAAAGAAAGATACCCATTTTTAAAATTCTATCTTGGACACAAATTGCCTCAGTTTTGCTCTCCTTTCGTAAACCATGATCAACAACAATGGCTAATAGTCCATCAATGCATCCATTTGTTTCATTACTTTCAATTAGGGCATCTCTTTTCCACTCAGCTGTCAAAGCACATAGAGCTACACTATCTGGTCCTCCAGAGACACCTATTCCTGCAAATACCATCCATAATTGGAGAAGCAGAAAAAAAAAACCAATGAAATTGTAGTACTTACAGGTAGAAAAACCTAAAAATATAAAATCTTGAATTGATTGATTAAGTAATTAACCAATTCTGTGATGGGGTTTTAGTCCAGCCATCTGCATTCTCTTTTCAAACGCTGCTTTGTATTTTACCATGTCGATTTTGGCGTCCTGTAGATTCGAACATGTGCAAAAGAAACGAATTGAAGGGATTTTAAGAGGTAAACTGAAGGAACTCAACATTTTGGGGGTCGTCCTGTTCTGGTGTTTTTTGGCTATTTGAAACCCTAGCAATGGCGGGTACTTCGAACCATGCTGAAATAGCTCATGTTTGTGTGAGACTTTGAGAGAGAGAGAAGCGAGTGTTACAATTTAGGGTTAATTCCATTTTGCCCCCCCCAAAGATGATCAACTCACCAAAATGGCCTTCTAAAGATGACCAACTTCTAATTTAGCCTCCTTTTTCATATTCCCGTTAGTCAACCGTTAGTCAACTTTAACATCAAACTTTTCTTTTCTTTTTACCCTTCTATTCAATATTAATAACCTCTTTGTCCTTGATCCTTTCTTTGCCGCAAAATCGCGATTGGTTGACGAGCATCAACAGGAAAAAAAAGATATTTAGTTTTCTTTATGATCTTCTTTGCCTTCCTCCTTCTCCACCACCATTACTTACCGACGACTACCTCATCTCTTTCTCCCATTTTATATTCTGGATATGTGATCTGGGATTTGGTTAAATCAAATGTTTGGTTCATTACTTATTGTTCCATTTCACAAATTGTACTATCAAAGGTTGAAGTAGAAGGTAAAGAAAACTGATTTTAATGGAGTGGAAGTTTAAGATTTGTTGGTTACAATGATCTCTTGGAGAATTTTAGTAGTCATTGCAAATGAAAATCTATTGTTGACTACTATGTCATTTGATCCCATCTACTGTGTCATTTATCTCATACAACTCTCATGCATGTGTAATTTATAAAAACTTCTTCCTTCTATGTCTTTCGTCTGTTTAGGGGCTTCACCCTCTTTAGGACTTCACCTTCTTCAAGAGGTATTTGTTCAGAAGTGTAGATTTTTTATTAATAGTCTCTAGAAGTACATTTAATTTTTTTACGAGGAGTATCGTTAAAAAAAAAATATAGGTTGTCTGCGCTTCAGACGTTTCTTAGATTATTCATTTGCTATAGCATTTTCACATTGTCCCTTTGGGATATCAATATGTGTACGAGCATTTGCAACAGTTATGTATGATTCAATTACCCTTTTTGCATTTAAATGCATCAGATAATTTATTTGCAATGCTTTGCAAAATGTATTATTTTTTGTACTTTTAGTTCAGATTGATTTGTATAAGGACCAAAATGAGATTAATTTTGTATATTGCAAACACAATTCAATTTGTTTGTTATTCGATGTAGACAGATTTTCTCCCCTATACGTTTCCAAGGGGCATTGTTCATCTACATCTATCCCCAATGAGCCATCTATCTAATAGTTGCAATTGATGTTCGATCCCGAAGAGAAGGAAAAGATCTTCGTAAAGTCGATTTTTATGATCCGATAAAGAATCAAACTTCTTCAATGTCGCAAATCTTGTGGTAAAAGTATCACATGTCGTAGGTTTATGATAACTGATAATAGATGGTGAATCAAGACTAACATATATTCCCAGTCGTCGTCGAGGTTTCAAATTTTGTCGGTTTTGGAGGTATAATTGGCACGTGCACTGCACAAAAAAAAAAAATGGCCAAATGTGTTATCTTTCGTTGATGATCCAAAACAAGTTGCATAAGAGAACAATGATCGTTCGAAGTAGATTGTATGCCGATGAAAGTGACAACATGTAACACTGCAAATCCCTAGGCAGAAACACACACCTTTATTTTCATCAATATTGGAAGTGCAATCAGTTGTTATGTTATATGAATGATTTAGCTAGACTATTCTAGGTATGAACATAAACTACATGATGTTCAATATCAATACCAATTGATATACGATACACGTCAAACCTTTGATGTAAATTCACCTGCTCCATCAAGACGTATACTTAATCAAAAAATCAGTAAAAAAACTCAAAACATAATAATTTGGGTAACATCCTTGCACATGCATTATTATGATTTGACAGAAGATTAACATGAAACCGTTTAGGAGATGCATCTATCAATATCATAAAATATTAAATGGTCCACATGATGAGTCAATAAGACCACATATACCTCCTTGATTTTTTTTTTTTCAAAATTTTAGGAAATGTGATATAAATTTTTGTTAAAGATGCTCCGATAACCAACTCTCCTACAAAGTAACGCGTACAAGCAAAATTCTTGCTTAACAGATTCTTGTGGTTTTATAATGGGCGTCTCTAAAATTTTGAACTACTCTATCCATCATTATAGTTCTGCGTGTCCCAAATGGTCATGCCAAATTGTTGCCACATTTGGATCGTCGAACTTCTGGTTTACAACATTACAAAATTCAACTGTTTTTTTTTTATCTTCGTAATATACCACCCAGAAGAGAGAAATTTCACTCTCTCTAGATTCTGCTTCTCGCCCTAAGCAGTTGAAGTAATATATAAATATTCTTCAGTATTTTCAGCCTAGTCTTAAGATGATAATACACCTATATCTTTAAAGCTGACCAGATTCTTCAAAGATCTCTTTGCATACAATGTGTCATCGAAGGTTTACTTAGTATCACGTTGTAATATTATCAGGGACGAAACCAGGATATGAACTTAAGGGGGGCCGACATACAAGGAGAACTTGATTTTTTTTCCACTAGTTATGGCGATATTTTATTTGTTTCACATTGGTTATTTTCACTAAGAACGTAAGATAATGTTTTTAGATGATAATTGCATTACTAATCATATTTTTCTATCGTTGGGCACCGGATGTGATCCTGAACTCTTAGGATGATGATATATGCG
Organism: Eschscholzia californica subsp. californica; assembly: GCA_002897215.1. Classification (NCBI taxonomy): domain Eukaryota; kingdom Viridiplantae; phylum Streptophyta; class Magnoliopsida; order Ranunculales; family Papaveraceae; genus Eschscholzia; species Eschscholzia californica. The sequence continues at coordinate 543,009 of BEHA01004542.1, forward strand.
AAAATAGAAATTTTCATGCAAAGTGTCAAAGTGATGGTTTAAAATATTCGTTCTTTAGATCATTAATCAAATTATTACAAAATTAAAGCAATATGCAATGATATACGACTCGTAGTATAAAATCGTGTTTACGAAAAATAACTTACCGAATATAAGTGGTCGAAACTCGTATTTAATAGCAATAATTGATGAGTAGTTGAGATTTTATAAGATTTTTATGCACAAGTTTAGCACCTGATAACATTTCATTGTGGTATCCAATTTCCTCGAGTATGTTTCGGTATGTTCTTGAATGCTAGATTGAAATTGTAGAAAGAACCAATGAAATTGTAGTACTTACAGGTAGAAAAACCTAAAAATATAAAATCTTGATTGATTGAGTAATTAACCAATTCTGTGATGGGGTTTTAGTCCAGCCATTTGCATTCTCTTTTCAAACGCTGCTTTGTATTTTACCATGTCGATTTTGGCGTCCTGTAGATTCGAACATGTGCAAAAGAAACGAATTGAAGGGATTTTAAGAGGTAAACTGAAGGAACTCAACATTTTGGGGGTCGTCCTGTTCTGGTCTTTTTTGGCTATTTGAAACCCTAGCAATGGCGGGTACTTCGAACCATGCTGAAATAGCTCATGTTTGTGTGAGACTTTGAGAGAGAGAAGCGAGTGTTACAATTTAGGGTTAATTCCATTTTGGCCCCCTAAAGATGATCAACTCACCAAAATGGTCTTCTAAAGATGACCGACTTCTAATTTAGCCTCCTTTTTCATATACCCGTCAGTCAACTTTAACATCAAATTTTTCTTTTCTTTTTTACCCTTCTATTCAATATTAATAACCTCTTTGTCCTTGATCATTTCTTAGCCCGAAAATTGTCGTCAGCGATTGGTCGACGACCATCAACATGAATATTTTTTTTATTATCTGCTTCTCCTTCCTCCTTCTCCACCACCATCACCACCATTACTTGCCTACGACTACCTCATCTCTCTCTCCCACTCTATATTCTGGACATGTGATCTAGGATTTGGTTAAATCAAATGTTTAGTTCATTACTCATTGTTCCATTTCACAAATTGTAGTATTAAAGGTTGAAGAAGAAGGTAAAGGAAATTGATTTTAATGGAGTGGAAGTTTAAGAGTTGTTGGTTACAATGATCTCTTGGAGAATCTTAGTAGCCATTGGAATTGAAAATTTGCTGTTGACTACTATGTCATTTGATCCCATCTACTATGTCATTTGATCTCATTCAACTCTCATGCATGTGTAATTTATAAAAACTTCTTCCTTCTATGTCTTTCGTCTGTTTAGGGGTTTCACCCTCTTTACGACTCCACCCTCTTCAAGAGATATTTGTTCAGAGATTGTAGATTTTTTATTAATAGTCTAGGAGTACATTTAGTTCTTTTCTACGAGGAGTATCGTTAAAAAAAAATAGGTTGTCTGCGCTTGAGACGTTTCTTAGATTATTCATTTGCTATAGCATTTTCACTTGTCCCTTTGAGATATCAATTTGTGTACGAGCATTTGCAACAGTCATGTACGATTCAATTACCCTTGTTGTATTTAAATGCATCAGATAATTTATTTGCAATGCCTTCAAATGTATTATCTTTTGTACGTTTAGTTCAGATTGATTTGTATAAGGATCAAGATAAGATTAATTTTCTATGTGGCAAACACAATTCAATTTGTTTGTTATCCGATGTAGACGTATTTTCTCCCTATACGTTTCTAGGGGCATTGTTCATGTACATCTATCCCAATGAACCATCTATCTAATAGTTGCAAGTGATGTTCGATCCCGAAAAGAAGGAAAAATCATTGTAAAGTGGGTTTTTATGATCCGATAAAGAATCAAACTTATTCAAATGTCGTAAATCTTGTGGTAAAAGTATCACATGTCGTAGGTTCATGATACCCGATAATAGAGAGTGAATCAAGACTAACATATATTCCCAGCTGTCGTAGAGGTTTCGAATTTTGTCGATTTTGAAGGTGTAATTGACACGTGCACTGCACACCAAAAAATGCACAAATGTGTTATCTTTCGTTGATGATCCAAAACAAGTTGCATAAGAGAACAATGATCATTCGGAGTAGATTGTATGCGGATCAAAGTGACAACATGTAATACTACAAATCCTTAGGCAGAAACACGCACCTTTATTTTCATCAATATTGGGAGTACAATCAGTTGTTAGGTTTTATGAATAATTTAGCTAGACTATTCTGGGTATGAACATAAGCAAAATGATGTTCAACATCAATACCAAATGATATACGATACACTTCAAACATTTGATGTAAATTCACCTGCTCCATCAAGACGTATACTTAATAAAAAAGACAGAAAAAGAAAGTCATAATATAATAATTTGGGCAACATCCTTGCACATGCATTATTATGATTTGACAGAAGATTAACATGAAACCATTTAGCAGATGCATCTATCAATATCATAAAATATTAAATGGTCCACATGATGAGTCAATAAGACCACATATGTCTGTCTCCTTGGATTTTTTTTAAAAATTTAAGAGATTCAATATAAAATTTTGTTAAACTCCTGAAAAGTAACGCGTACAAGCAAAATTCTTGCTTAACGTATTCTTGTGGTTCTATATGGGCGTCTGTAAGAATTTTGGGCTACTCTATTCATCATTGTAGATTCTGGGTGTCCCAAGTGGTCATGCCAAATTGTTGTCACATTTGGATCGTCAAACTTCTGGTTTACAACATTACAAAATTCAACTGTTTTCTATCTTCGTAATATACAACCCAGAAGAGAGAAATTTCAGTCTCTCTAGATTCTGCTTCTCGCGCCCAACAGTTGAAGTAATATATAAATATTCTTCAGTATTTTCATCCTAGTCTTAAGATGATAATACTTACATCTTTAAAATTGAACAGATTCTTCAAAGATCTATTTGTATCACGTTGTAATATTATTATAGCTCTACCAGTGCCCTCAATAATACTAAATGAACCAATGATAGTAATACCGTCAACCTTCACTACTTTCAAAGAAAGATACTTTTTTACTTCGAAATATGAAATTAATAGTTCCACTATTTGCCAGACATATCTTCATCATCCAATAACGCAATTCTAGAATCCATACGTTAACAGACACGAACAAACATAAGATACTTGTACAAAATTCTAATAGAAAACATGTATAATTTATACATATAAACATCGAGCCATATTTGATATGTATTGTTTTTTTCTTTTGGATTTCTAACTCAGTCGCATGCTTGTCAGAATGCCATTACTCAGACTGGTTCTTTTTGTCTCTAGGAATCAAACGTAAACTATTGCGTCTCTGACTAAAACACAACGGACTCAGATGACGGACTCAAGAAAAAAAACCAACACCACCTATACCTTGCTCAGAGTTTAGATCACATAATATACGAATCGCCCAAGGTTAAGAGTTAACGGCGTTTCTCAGAATAGCATTAGTGCATCACAGTGACAGATGAACAAAACCAAAGGTTTAAACAGAATAAATTGCTTCCAAATATAGGATAGCTGAAGAAATTTCATAGTGAAAAGTAAATACAAAGGAAAAGTAGTAAAAGTATTAGCTTGATAACTCTCTTGTTTATTAATAAGCAATGAATAAGAGATAATTTTTCTTTTCCATCCAATATTGATACATGGTTACCGCCAAATTTATAATGCTTCTAACATTCGCAGCCTGAAGATCTTTGTTGTTGGTTTCCCGCAACATCAATGGTATCAGGAAGGTACCTTCATAATCAAAGGAGAAAGTGTCAAGTTCCTAACATGATTTTTTTTTTGTTGACGACTCTTAATACAGACTTGAGCATATTATATATATATACACAAAGACATAGATACTAGGAGTCTAGTATAGCTCTTTTTCCTACCCCTAGGGGCCAGAAGATGCCATTGAGTTTCTTATGTATGTGAAGGGTAAATTCCTTGTAACCAAAAGCGCCAGGTTTATCAAAACAATGTGTAAATCTGCTAAACCACACTGGTGATAGGAATACTTCCATATATCAAAATAGACTTCCCGTTAACCTATATCCCTTTAGAGAAGGGCAAAGCTGACTGGGACAAATGTCCCAACTCCCATTAACCTATATCCCTTGTTATATACATAAATATGTAAATTTGTAATATGTGTGTGTGTGTGTGTGTGTGTGTGTGTGTGCGTGTGTGTCTGTGTGTGTGTGTGTGTGTGTGTGTGTATACATACATACATAAATATTACTGAGTAATAATCGTGCTCGAGTAACTTATAGTCTTCAACAACATTTGGAATCAATTGAGTTCAGAAAAGGCCATTTGGAGGCATTAGCATGGGGCTGGGATTTTAGCTCATGAGCTCGCAACCAGATAAGTGTGTACAGATCTGCCAGGGACCACGGGCAGTAGCTCAGTTTTACTCGTCCCAGCCAGCCCATGGACCTCAGTACCAACGGGCACCCAGCCTGGGCGATTGCCACCCCAATAGAGCTAAAAATGGATTATAAGAAGTTCAAAGTGTTTTCTCAATTTTGAAGATAGTATCTAAGATAACCACCAAATTGAAATGCAACACTGAAGCGAGAGAAAATACTGGAGCCTTACATTTCTTCTTCCGGTTCGTTCTTGAGAGCATTTTTGGCTATACATTGGAAAGCAGCTTCTACATTGAAACCTTCTTTTGCGGATGTTTCGAAGTAAGGGATGTTACCTTTAGAAGCACACCAGGCTTTTGCCTTCTTCTCGGATACCTTGGATTGAAACGAAAAACTATAATTAATAAAAGTTTTAGAGAGAACCATCACTAAACAATATAGTTTGGTAAAAGTTAAAACAAAAACGGCGAATTATGTGGAATGCGCTATATTTCTATATCTGAATGGAATAAGTAGAAAGAGAGGGGACGAGTAATCTTACCACCCGGCCATTGCCTCCATCGACATCTATCTTGTTACCCAACACCACGAATGGGAAGTTTTCAGGGTCTGATGGACTAGCCTGAAGCAGAAGCAAAAACCTAAACTTATAATTATTTGTTCTCTGATTCTCAAGCGATTAATGGATATCAAATGTTGACATTACCTGAATCAGAAACTCCTCCCGCCAATTGTTGAGGTTTTCAAATGATTTCATGACATTCACATCATACACGAGAACACAACAATCAGCACCACGGTAAAATGCGACACCAAGACTTTGAAACCTTTCCTGCCCAGCTGTATCCCATATCTGAGCATTCGAAGATGTGTTACGAGTTGAATAAACCAAAAATTAATTTACTATTAAAGGAAAGGAAAAATCTACCGAAGTTATTTGAATCATGGCTATGTACCCATATCATCAGATCTAATTAAAACCTTCCTCTAATATGGGGAGAGTATTCTCATATCTTTTTCTAATGAAGGGCACTAGACCCAGTTCTGAAAGGCATATTAGAAGATACAGAAGAGAACCTATGCAAAAAAAAAAAAAAACGAGCAGTATGACGTTTTTAAGCGGCAGAAAATTCATTTTAACTGAAACAGTATACCTCCCTTTGGTTCTACTTCAGTAACCTATACAATCTGTGCTAGTGATCAGTTTCCCTCGGTTAAGAAACAAACACTGTTTTGAGAGTCACTCTATTAGTCTATTCAAGTTAATAGCAGACGACCCCATGGGGCCATGACGGGAGATCTCCAAGTAATTAGTAAAAATTATTTTAAAGAAGAAAGAAACTATTATGCCAGACTCCAACTTTCGAGTTTTAAATCTCAACGTGGATGGTCAATAAGGTGGACATGCGGGGCAATTATGAAAGCAAAAGGTGTATATGTGAGTCAAATAGAAAAAGGGGGTGTATCTGGGTATCAATTGTTAGGACAGGAAATACTTGGAAAAAGTTATTAAACTTGCATGTCGTGATATAATCTGAGATTATGGAGACAAAACTTAGTATGCTAACCTATAATAAATGAATTACATGGAAGCCAAAGAGATTTTTAGGTTTATATTAAAACATATGTTGAAATTAAAAGAAATGAATAGTTCAAATAAATTGATTAAGTCGTCAAATATGACCAAATAATCACATGGAGAACAAAGCCCCACATCTTTTTATGACCTCGTGGAGGTACCTAAGACTGAATGCATTTGAAAGTCATCTTTTCAACCAAGAGATTTCCCCTACATCTTATTTACATATATAACAACCTAACTATAGGATATTGAATTTTCTGCATATCTGCCAGGGGGCTACACTATACAAGTGTGATATATCAGATATCTCAGCTGCTATATCAGATACAAATGATATGTTCTTGCATATAGTCAACATGAGGGAATAAATGATTTATCAAGACATATTACGGTATCAACTATGTCGATAATAACAAAAAGAAAACCACTGAAACATGGGCAGGTCTCCCAATGGTCATGCATCCCCTCTAAGAGCCAAAAGGTCTAGGGTTCCAATCTTGGGGGGCGTAGTTACCTTCAAAATCTATCACATGTAGTATATAGGTATTAGGTATATTATATGTGTAAGTGAGCTAAAGGTAGGTCTTGGTGGCCTTTCGGGTTTACTACAATAGCATTTAAGATTCATTGTTCAGGGTCTTCATGGAATCCGTAATGTTTAATGTTGTCACATGGCAGTTGATGAGCTTATTCTACCTTCTTGATGTACCCATGCCACATAATGAGAATAGTCACATAGGTAAAGGTTGACCTAATAACGAATAATATAATGCCTAGATCCTCCCCACTCATTGTTAATTGATTTTTTGAGTTGGATGACAACAAATTTACTATGATATCAGAGTTAGGACCACATGTGATACGCTTTAAAGTGATGTAGGACAGTGTAGACGAACATGCTATGCATATTCGAGATCAACCACACATTAACATGAGCAATTAAAAATCAAAATAATGTTGATTTAAATAAGCATTTGAGGTATCACTAACATATTATACATCATTCGAGCCTATTACAATCCTACAATGGTGTTCTTTATGTTACTAAACAATAATTACAGGTTTACGGATCAATACTAACCCAAAAGGAAGCACATAGATTTTCTAGGATGTTTAGGTTAGAAACGTAGGTCAATAACAAGTCGGGTTCAGTAACTAGATCAAGGAAAATAAGTTAAGATAGTGGATAAAATACCTGGGATTTATGGGAAAGAAAAAGATATTAGAAATTCTTGCCTGATTAGTGGATAAGAGAAAGTAAAGGTAAAAGATAACTTGGACAACAACAAACATTTTCGTTTATTATAACTAAGCATAAGAATACATAATAACACTAGTGGCTTCAGGCCAAGAACAGTTTCTTGGAATCACTAAAGTTTAGGAATCACTCCAAAACTATCAAAGTTCAACACTTAAAATCTCCCCCTTTTTTTTTCTCTACATAATACAATTATTTACAGATAAGATAATAACTACTTACAACTGCCCTAATTTACACATGTCATGCACACATGACATAAACACGAAGACCACCCTTGCTTCAACGTCTTTCACACATAAAAAAACAAGTAATTAACCATAAACTAAAATAAAAAATAGAACTGCAACACACTCCATAATCTACTCAGCAAGTGGACCAAAAAGTTGTCAGCATAAAAAAACCACATGTCTTCCATGTCACCCGAAGGAGAAAAAACAGAGACACGTCTGAGGCTTAAAGAATGCTAAAGAGTGCCACACGTGAGAAGGCGTGCGAGAATAGTCTCACATGGGTAAACGGTGCTCAAAGAAAAATTTCCAAAATGAAACCATTTAAATCAATCTATTAACATTTGACAAAGTTAATCTTGAATTTCATACCAATAATTTTATACGTAAGCAATACCCATAACATAAAACCATACAAAGAAAAGGTTAAAAGTGAAAAATTCAACAATTTGGGAGCTCATAACTCACCTGCAATGTAAAAAGTCTATCTTCAAATTGAACTTCTTTTGTTAAGAAATCAGCTCCTATTGTTGCTTTATACTGATTACTAAATTTACGATTCACATATCTAAAAAAAAACACATGTTAAGGCTAATCAAATTGAACATCATAATGCAAATCCATAAATACCCAAATTGATCATTTTAGATATACAACAACATTCTAGAGATAGAGAAAGATTAGAGGATACTGATTCATCAGAGACGTCTTCCCGACCCTATTGAAAGATCATAAAATGAATCAAAATTCAGAATCATTTTCAATGTTTCAGAAAATTGAAATTAGGTTATAGGAAACCTCAATCAAATAATAAGAAAAGATGAGGAGAAAAAAAAGGTTAGAAACATGACAAACTTGAGAAAAACTCACCCACTATCACCGAGGATAACGACTTTCAGAAGCATCCGCCTACGAGATGCCATGATGAAGTGTATTGTCTCCCTAAATCTCTCTGCAACAATCAAAGGTTTCACCCCAAGAAATCAATTCTAGGGAGGAAGAGAGAGACAGAGAGAGAGAGAGTTTCTCCTTCGGTTCGAAGGTGGAGCTTTTTCCGTTCGGGAGGTTTGAAAGAAAACTGAATATTAACGGACCCAAAGGAATATCACTCTTTCTTTTGTTGTTGTTGTTGTTATTTGGGTTAATTCCAATTTGACCACCTATTTGTGACCAACAAGAAAATCAGGCCCCAGTATTTGGCCAGCATTCAATTTGCCCCC
>BEHA01004542.1:561935-601026 GCA_002897215.1 Eschscholzia californica subsp. californica
TCAATTCATCGCCTTTCGCAACCTTTTTCTTTCTTTCCCTGCAAGCTTCTTCATTACTTTTCGTTTATCTGAAACTCTCACTTATTATCATCCCCTCCTAAGAAATTAATTAGTTTAGTTATGGAGTTGTTACAAATTAAGTTCAGTACGTGTTCTTCTTTAATTTTTAGCCATTTGTTTGAACTTATGGTTGGAATTTCCTTGATTAAATGTTACATACAAATTAGTTTGTTCATTCTTTAGACCGTTGACTGTAATTTTGGTTTACATAGAGCTTATTCATGATAAACCAACTTACCAGGTAAATATATTTTCTCATAAGTCTTTCTTGCATAATTCCATTTGTAGTTTATATCTTTCTCATGTTCTATCCTTGTTTTTATTTGTAACTCTTTCTTTCGATCTTTCTCTCACTCTAATTATCTTAAAAACATTTACATCCATATACTTAAAAACTCAGTTTTTCCTAATAATTATACATTTCATTTTGTTGTTTTAGATGTATTAAACAAGTGCAATATATTCAAACCCATGTTCGTAAATTGGTTATTTTTAATGATAGTATTTATATTCAACATCCTATCTTCAATCTTTACTCATTTTGTGGTGAATGGGTAAATGTCACGAACTGTGTGTTGAAATACCACAAAGAGATTTTGAATCATGAACAACGTTGAATGAAGCTACTATAAATGTTGTTGGTGTTTTGTTTTATGTTGAACATATGACACTTTCAGGAGTTCAACCTAATTAAGTAACAATTAGATTTAGGTTTTTATTCGATCGTCATGGTTGTTCATATTAGTTTGCGTATATATGTCAAACAAGATAATTTAACACAACAAATAGTTTTGTTTACTTTGATCGTCGTGGTTGTGCATCTTAGTTTGCGTATATTAGATCAAAATTTGTGATTTTCATCTATAGGGTGGATAAATAGGACTAACAACATCGGTCTAAGAACTTCATTTAATTAGCATCTTGCGTTAACTCGATGATCTCGATCTTTTATGCTGAAAAACTTATTTTATCTTTCCCTTTTAGTAAAAAAAAATACTCCACAGGTAACAAATGGATAAATGTTATTCGATTTCAGGTATTTTGATCTTTAAATTTTTAATCAGAATCCTAACATACTTATATCAATATATGTCAAACAAGATAATCTGATCAAAAGGAACATTTCTATTTACTTCGATGTAAATTGTTGTTCATATTTTTGAATAAGTTTGATACAGTTTCGTGATTTTCTTGTATATGGTGGATTGATAGGACACGGCTGATGTTGATTCAGATGCACGTGGTAAATCAAGTATGTTCGTTAAGCAATGGTATGGAAAAATTTCATCATTTATGTTGTAATGAGCATCACGGTAGCGAGAAATATATTTTCTTAACAGATTTAAGAACGTCAAATGGTTTTGTAGGCTCAAATTAAACCTTAAATACCTTAAGATAATTACGTCTTCTACTTCTAGAATACTACACATATATTTAGACGATCTGAAAAGTTAAAAATTACAATGAGAAAATATTAAACGCGGAGAAAAAGAGCAAAGTTAAATATTCAAATATCGCTTCTACATTTGGCTTAAAAGGCATTTCCCCGCCCGTAGGGCGGGGATTATGCCTAGTAAATAAATAAAATGTGAATTAACTGCAAAAACTAATAATTCTCTACTAACAAAAATATTAAACTACTAAAATTATTAGATTTTCAATATGTTCGAAATATCTTCTGAAAATCTCCCAGCATCAATAGGAAATGCCCAAATTTGTTAAAGGCAATGTATTTTTCATCTAAGACTCGATCAAAACAAGTTGACCAAGTATATTAAATTTTATGACCATAAAGAATATGTAATGTCTACGAAAATAGTCTTAGATGAATTGGGCAGTAGGAAATGACCAAGTATATGAACCATAAAGAACCATAAAGAATATGTAACTGCAAAAACTAATAATTCTCTACTAACAAAAATTTATAATAAATACACCCAGCATCAATAGGAAATGACCAAGGATGTCGGGCAGTAGGTGTATTTATTATAAATGAACCATAAAGAATATGTAATGTCTACGAAAATAGTCTAGAACGTACTGCAAACGAAAATGCTGTGTCGAAAAAGTATATCTCTAGCCAATCCGATACTTACAGGATTGCGCACCGTAAGTAGACTAAAAATAGATTGAATTGGGGCCATGCACTCGAGCAATCCATGTACCAAATAATATTGAACTAGGCGCATGTAATAGATTGGAGAACCTTACAAGTGCTCAATGTCATTCATAAAAAACACGTATTAGACTCAAAATAACGTCACGAAGTGAGGCAAAGAGTTTGAATAGTCCCACAAGGATGAATGTTACTTTCCTAATAATAATAATAATTGGCCTTTTCGACATAAAAGATAAGATGACACCACAAATTGGTGTTTTGGTAAGTACAAAATGTATATTTCCAACTTAAAATAAGATTTGCAACAAAAAAAACTTAAAATAAGATTTTCAACAAAAAAACTTGAAGTATGACACTTACAAAAAAAAACTAAAATAACACTATCTCATTACGATGTTTTGCAATAATAAGTAGTTTTTAATTTTCTTTTTCTCTCATTCCATCTCGGAATTGTTACTTGCAGACAAAGATAAGTAGTAATTGAGATTAGGTTTGGCCGGTGGCTGAGAGTGCATTTTATTATTAGTGATTAAGTTCAAAGGCTGACTAGATCGATTCCAGAATGATATATCAATTCCAAAATGATATATCTAGAATCTTTCTAATAAAGACTTAACTTAAAATAGTGAAATAAATAACAATTAGTAACTACAATCTATGTATCTCATAAAAAAAAAACTACAATTTATGTAGAAAAATTCCGAAGTCAAAAACATATGAGCATGCCTATAAATGGAAGAATGTTAAAAAACAATATGGGGAGGCAAAATACCTAGTATGCTGGTGATATTGTGGTCCCAAGGGTAGACGTTGGTGTCACATAGGGAGACAAGACAAGAACTTGGCTTTTGGGGCCATGGAAGAGAGTAAAATTGTGTTAGGTTCGTAAATAAAAAAAGTCAATGAGAGAGAGAGACCCAAGGGTAGACGTTGGTGTCACATAGGGAGACAAGACAAGGACTTGGCTTTTGGGGCCATGGAAGAGAGTAAAATTGTGTTAGGTTCGTAAATAAAAAAAAAGTCAATGAGAGAGAGAGAGAGACGAGTTTGAGATCTATCGGGAGGATATCTATCGGGAGGATTTGGGTTGATTTAAGAATTGGATTTGTGGTTGAGATCTATCGGGAGGATTTGGGTTGAGATCTATCGGGAGGATTTGGGTTGATTTAAGAATTGGATTTGTGGTTGTAAAAATCTAAAATCCTATCTAATATTAGGAGGTAGGGTAGGATTTTGGGCCAATACAAATTATGGACTTAGAAATCCTTAGGATTCAAGAGCGATAGGATTTTTGGTAGCCCAACAAACTAAAAAATCATGAATGCTACCAAATTCAATTTTTGATAAGAATCCTACAACCAAACGCACCATAACTCAATTTCAACATGTAATACTATTTCCAAATACTTTCACTTTCAACTTTCTTTCATAATTTTATAAGCCAAGTCTTTACATTGTGAGAAAAGCTCACTTTGATTAAGTAATTACATGTATATCTTTGTGACTAGAGATATCTCATATCATAATTTGAATCTTCTCAATACTTCTAACAAATTCTTTTAATGTCATTATACATGATGCCTATTGTACTCATATAATCTCGTATTTAATAAAGGCCAATAAAATGAGGATAATTTGGAAATTTAAAGTCGATTTAGTTGGACGTGGAGGTTCTCTAAATTGAGGGGTAGTTTCGAAATTTTAACACACGTAGACTACTGCCAGGCAATATATATGCACACTGTGACACAAAAAAATAACATTGAAAGGGAAGAGCATTTGGTTGTAAAATTGAGTGGAGAAAATAAAGAGGATAATAATGGAGTTCTCCTGTCTTAGTTTGGTAACATTGATGTCTTTTTGGTCATATTTGGGTCCAATTTTGCTTAAATTGAGAAACCCAATGGCAGCCAAACTGTTGGAGAAAGTTGGGTTTTGTTTGATTGTTCTACCCTTCTATTGGGCTACTTCCACAGTAGTTGGACCAAATAGCATCATCAAGTTCCTGATCTGGTTCATGGCTGCTCTTAATTTATTTGTTCTTGTTCTCACTTTTGGTGATAGTTCAACTACTGAGGCCAACATGTTACTACCCGTTGTCAAATCATCAACTCCGGCTCCGGCTCCGGCTCCGGCACCAGAATCTGCTCCTGATAAAGGCGGCGTCCGCGGAGGTGGAGGATTCCAATATAAATGAAACTGTGAATTGGACAACAATATTATCTAATTATAGTTTTATTTATTGATTTTAATATGTTTGTTTACTTGTTTGATTTCTGTCATTATTTGTACAGTTTGTGGTTTGGATATTAAGACACAATTTGTTTGTTGTGATTGTGGTGGCGGCGGCTGTGGAGGTGGTGTTGGTCGTTGAGGTGAGAGGAAGACGAAGTGGATGAATACGACTAATAGAGAGATTCCGAAAGAAAAACGAAATTTCGGAGGGAAAGGAGAGAAATAAAACTTAGCAAAAAGAAAAAGAAAAGTCAAATCTGGGTATTTTTTCTTAGGAGTGAGCGAAAACCGAACCAAATGGCCCAACCAAACCAAGTCGAACCGCATCGATTGAGCCTTTTGAATTTTTTAGTATGACACTTAAAGTTATTTTGAAGTTGTTAGAGTGTTGCATTGGAGATGTCTTTTGAATTGAGTATTCAATATTGACTTCTAGAAAAGAGAAACTCAATTGAGCCTTGACATATATGACAATTTGAGTTTTTTTGTTTAGTTTTGCATTAGAGATGTTCTTAAATTTGTTTTAAATATTGAGTGGTCAATTCAGATCGTCAAAAGAAATCTCAAATATTGAGTTTCTTCTTGAGATATCTCAACATTAAATGATGCCACGTCATTTTGAGATCCAAATTGAGTGTTGCATTGGAGAGAAGATGTTCTTAAATTTGCTTTAAATATTGAGTGGTCAATTCAGATCCTCAAAAGAAATCTCAAATATTGAGATTCTTCTTGAGATATCTCAACATTAAATGATGCCACGTCATTTTGAGATCCAAATTGAGTGTTGCATTGGAGAAAATTTTTTACAATAAAAATCATAGGTGGCATTCTAAGTTTTTCAATTTTAGAGCATCTCCAATGCAACACTCAATTTTAGAAACTCTGAGTGCCACATATGATTTTTAGAGTTTTTTCTTAAAAATTCTTTCCAATGCAACACTCTGTTTGGGTCTCTAAGATGACGTGTTGAGGGTGGAATAGAGATATCTCAAGAGGACACTATAGAAATAGAGTGTCCTCTTGAGATTCTCTAATTGTCCAACTCACCAGTATTTGATTTTCGACCAATAGAAATCGGGTCTTCGATATTTTTAAAATAATTAATTATTTATTTACAAAAATAACTATGCTACACAAGGTAAATAAGATAAGTTTAGAGGTTTGCATTGGAGACACAAAAAATTTGAGGATCTCTACTTTCGCAACCTAGGAGTGAGAATCTCAATTGGAACTTGACACATAAGACAAATAGAGATTTTTTTTTAGTGTTACATTGGAGATGCTTTTAGTGTTTCATTGGAGATGCTCTTAGCGTGTTTTTTTGTTGAAAGCTCAAGTAATCCTATGCGTCAAATTGAGTTTTTCAAGTTGAGTGTTGCATTGGAGATGCTCTAATAGTTTAAAATATATTTATAGAAGAACATTGAATGAAAATAAATTGTTTGAGGCTTAAGGTCCACCAAAAAATATACATTTAGGATTATTTTACATTTCATGTATTATTTTGGTCTTATAGTCTTTATTGATTTAGGAGTAGATATGTCGTTAATTAGTCCCCCTATTTTTGAACCTCAGACTCATTGTATAAGACTACAACGTAACAAAATATCCAGTGCACATTTGTGATTGGAATCAATATCTTGAAATGTCCACGGACTAAATGTCTTAAAATGATCTCTGAGATATTTTATTTATAAACTAAATGTCCCGAGTAAAAGAACAAGTATGTCATATTTTAAATCTTTAAATAAAATTGCATTTTAACAAAATCAAGTCAAATATATCATATCTCATCAGAAAAAGTTAAACGTATCATTTTCAACGAACAAAGAAAATGGTCAACGTAGCCCAAGTGGTTCCAAGGTGTTGACATAAACTCCAAAAAGTCTTGGAGGTCCCAGAGAATGTGAATCTTTGGTTATTTGAATTGAGATTATTAGGGTGTATCAATGCTAAATGCAGTGACTATCGTTGATCGTCGTCAATATCCAAAAAAAAAAAAGTACTATATTGTATTGACCAAGGTTTCCCTGCCCAAAAGATTTCAAAAAAGAAAGGTTTTCGTGCCCAAAAGACTTATTCAGTGATCCCAAACCAGTGGCCTAACCTAATGGGCCTCTAATGCTTGCACTTCTTTGGCACATCATCATTAATCATATACAGTATTAAGGAAAGAAGAATGGAATAGAATGGAATATGTTTCTCCCACGTGCCTCCCGTGGATTCTTCTCAGTCTATTTAGTTGACTTCTTCCGTTGACCATGTTTTCACCCAAAATAAAACAAGTAAAAGGTCCAAAATATTACCCCTAATTCTATTTTAGTCCTCTGCTAATTCAAAATTCAAAATTGGTGCGGGTAAGACTAAAATTGGTGTAAGTCAACTTTTGTAGACCTCATAGGCAAAAAGTATAAAAAACATTGTGCTAATACTTTTCTCTTAATCCTTTCTCTTTCCTATTCAAATGTTTATCTCTCTCTACTTCCCTCTTTTTTCTACTTCATTACCCTTTAGATTTACTTTCCTCTATAAATTTTCTTTAAATCTTTCATTTCAATGGCGAGGATTAATCAAAATTTAAAGTTTTTCTTTTTTAAGAAAAACACAATCCTTCATCAAAAAAAAAAAGAAAAACACAATCAAAACTTAAATATTTTGATAAAACAAATGGATCTCTCTCTCTCTCACCTTTCTTTACCCCCCTCTCCTTCTTCTCCGAAGTTGTGTTTCAATTTCAGTTTTGGTGGTGGTCCTGGTGGATATGAATTATATATAAAAAGAAAATATTAAAATTATCAGGGATATTTATGGATCTTGAATCACTTTTCGGTTTAGACTTTTTTGTTACCATGCCTATATTAACATCAAACTCACATAAAACGGTCACTACTGATTTATAAGTGTCAAAGTACTAAATTGAGAAGAGCACACAAAAAGTATTTTCATCTACAACAAGCCTTCATTGATTCCATGTTTCATGTTATATTTTGTAGATCTAAATTTGTATGAAGTTTCTCTTAACAAAAAAAAAAATTTGTATGAAGTTGCATTTTAGTGAGAGAAGAATGAGACTCTTTTTTCAAAAACAAAAAAGTACGAGTTTTGATGGGTTTTATTTGTTTCTCTGACTCTTCAAGCTATATTTACTTAACATATTTTGAAATACGGGAAATATTTTTCAAAGTTCGGATGCATTTCTTGATTTTTCTTGTTAGTGGAAACATATTACACCTCATACAACCTAAACTAGCAAACGTATTTTCACATTTGCTTCATATACTATTCATATTTAACAAATTCGTACATACCAATCTTTTCTTCACTTACCTCTTAGTTGTTCCATGTAACCCATCTTGACAACTTATTTCCCAAGCAAGAATCAAACCATATTAGTTAGACTTCCTTGCAAAACAAACAATGTGTTACACATATCCAGATAGTGTATCACATTTCATCGAATGTCCTTGTTCACTTCAGACATTGTATGTATTTGTAGGATAACTATCATACAAATGAAACCGCTCAAACTAAGTTGTGGTTTGCTCAAGGCAAGCTCACATTTTATTGAGTTCATTCTAATTAATGTTTAGATTATTCATAATGCATTATGTACATATTGAAATGTTTTTAAATGTTTGATCTTTTCTTCGAGCAGATCACCACTTGTACAGTACTCATAATGCATTGCTACATACTGAAGTGTTGTTAAAAGTTTAAAGTTTGTTTTGTTGAGCGGATTATTGGACTTACGATGTGGTCAACAAATCAAAATATCTATCCAACCAACAAAAATATTTACATATAACTTTTGTTTTTATCTCTCCAGAAAGAGTTAGATAAAAACTAAAAAGTACAAGTTTTCATTAGTTTTTTCTTTCTTCAATATGTGTTTACTTCGCATATTTTGAAATACAGGAAATATTTTCTCAAAGTTGCGATGCATTTTGGATTTTTCTTTCTGCCATGGTGTACATATACTGAGATGTTGTAAAATGTTTGATGTTGTTTTCGAGAAAATCACATTTGAAATGAGATCAGATAATCAACCACAAAAGAAGAAGAAACCTCTAGTATTGGAGGTCTGTGCCTCAGTCTTTATGATTTTGATGTACCAAGCAATTCCGAAAATGTATCTATTTATCTTTGGTTGCTTGTTTATAAATATTTTGTTTTCTTTGTCGATTGTTATCGTAATTTGTCTAACTTCTGATTGATTTCTATATTTGTAAGTAGTGTGATTTTAAATAAAAGAGTAGTTCACTAGTTGACGATGTGTTTTGTCCTCAGTTATTTGGACGTTTCAATCTTTCTTAAATTTATTTGTTTTTTTACTTTTAATTAAGAGTAAATTTAATCGCAGTCACGTATAATTATTTACACTTTCAAAACTTTACTAAGATTTTTTTTTTTTTTGACATTGACTCTAAGAGCCATTACATTCATTATGACATATATATCATGAATAAAATGTGTAAGGACTTCCGTGAATAGAATTGACCACCTTTTGGGTTTTCATAGTAAGTACAGAAGTAGTTGGCCAAACAATTATCAGACGTTAGAGAGATGCACAAGGACAAATAAAAAGTCATACGATGAATGCTTTTTAAGCTGCGAAGAATATAATTTAAATCATTACGTATTAATTTTAGCCTTTTAAATAAGGGAAGTTTTATAGGGCCTCTCCAATTTTGTTAAAAGGCCTCCCCATGAACCATTTTACTTGGTAAATTATCATTGAGGGGGGCCCTTTTAACAAAAATGAGGGGGCCCTATAAAATCTCCCTTTAAATAATCTCTTGGCCTTTAAAAAGAAACTAAAGTATTTGTTAAACAGTTAACATATATAGTCGAGTAATTGTATTCATTGTAAAGTGTCTCCTCCAAAATTAGTCACATGGATCAATTTTTTGTTTCTCTACCAATTTTTTTTTCACATTTTGTGTTGATAACAATATAAATGTATTGGTGTTGATAATTTTTTCAGTTACGATCTATATTTGGCTTCTACTGACTCCAAATTCTGGATCAGCCACTGTTGGAGGTTGATGAAAAATTTATACCTTTTATGCAACAATGTGAAAGCAAACAAAATTAATATTGAATAATGAATGTAGGGACTTACTCATAAAAAAATACATATTATAAGAAACACAATTGGGAAAGTTCTGATTTCCAACCTAAGAAGTTATTGTTTCCAACATGAAGAATTAAACTTGGTTTGATATTACATCAAGAAGAGAGCTTGAAAAAACAGCTGAAGATGTTGTACAATAAAATTAAAAGGAACAAGAGGGCATCGGATTTAGTCCACAAACAAGGAGAACAGGTTTTGTGATAATAATAACAAAAGAAACAAGAAACAAGAAAGATTCTAGAGATTCCAAACCTTCAACACTAAGGAAAGAAAGTATTTTTAAAAGAAGAAATAATTAGAATGTGGGATGTTTCTAACCACTGACTAGAAGTTTAACGCATACATGTTGAAAAACTAAATTGTTGTCATCGGCTCATAAAAAAAATTCTCAAATTTTAGCTAGAGCTAAAACTTGGTCTGGTCCCTTAATCGATCTGCCATTGGCCATAATGTTAAATTTTGATGGTTGTTTGGTCTACGATAAGAAATAAAGATTAAAATTGTAAGAAAATCTATGGTAAGGTTTTTTTCCGAATTATTTTGCGAAAGAGACAAATTTAAGTACCGGGTGATGAGTTTGGGGCATGAATATGTTCTTCTTGAGTTTGAGGCAAGAACTAACTTTTTTTTTTTTTTTTTTGTTGAAAGGGCAAGAACTAACTTTATCATCCAAAAAATAACATCCTCTAATAACCCTTAATGTTGGTTGACTCTTACGCTAGTTATAATGTGTACACTAATTTTTTAAATTCAACTGCTCCTAACACAAATTTTGCAATTTTTGAGCAATATTCAAATTAAAAACAAAATAACTTATTTACTTACACCGACCAGATTCACATAAATTTCAACACACACATAAATTCATATACCTTGTGTACAAACATATATATCACAAAAAGTGTGACCACAAAGTTTAACTATATGCATTGATCCACTCATTCTCACAAAAATTCATCTAAAAATTTATAAATCAATGAATATTCATTTGTTCATAAATAATAAAGTATCTTAATGTTAAAAAATAATCTCGTAGCTTAGTTTTGTTAAAAAATGTTAAATTTACGACGATGACTTGGAGAACAACATTTTGTATCAGGATAATCTAAGTTTTGAGTAGAAAATCTTAGATGAACCCTATCACTGTCTCTCTCTCTTTCTCTCTATCTTTTCATTGTTCCGACGAAATAAGGAAGAGTACCCTTATAGTTATTGGTAACCCGCATGGAGATTTTTAAGATTTTAAGTGCAACTCTTCTCCTATGCCGCAACAATTAAAAAAGAGAAACCGTGTTGGTTATGGAGTAACATCGAGAGTTTTAGGATTTCAAGTGAGACCCTTTCCCCATCGTCTTAAACGAAGGAGGATTCCGACGAAAGAAATTCTACCTTCGCGGAAATAGTGAGTGAGAAAGAATGAGAGAAATATAGAGAGGGAGAAAGAGAGAAAGAAGAAGAAAAAAAATGGTGGCAGTCAGCAGAGAGAAATGATAAACATAGAGGTTTATTTAAATATATTTTATAGATTTAATTACATTTTTATTTTTATTTTTATTTTGAATAATTCTTAAAAAACATTGTAATAATAGTGTTAGGAACACTTGAATTTGAATGTTTGGAGCATAAAAAGTTAAATAAAACTAGTGTTTGGGGCATCTCACTTTTTTTGACTAACGGAAGAGTTAACTGACGTTAATTGTTATTTGACTCCATTACTTTTTTTTTTATGATAAAATTAGTCAAAATGGTCCATGATCCAAACTCAAAAAAATAACATCTTCATGTCCCAAATTCATCACTCGGTATTTATGTCTGCCCCTTTCACAAAATAATTTTTTTTTTTTCAGAATATAACTAATCCGTCCAAAAACTAAATGTCGCCTTTTGGAGAAGAAAGATCCTATTATATTATTTTAAAACAAAATTGTGAATTTTATCAAATGTTCCGAAGTAACAAAACTTCTTCTTCCTCATCTACACCCACTTCTGACCACCATTCTCAACCATCGCCATTTTTTTCTTTCTCGATTTTTTTCTCTCTATTTTTTTTCTCATCACTTGGTAGGTATTTATGTCTGCCCCACCCCTTTCACAAAATAATAATTTTTTTTTAGAATATAACTAATCCATCCAAAAACTAAATGTCGCCTTTTGGAGAAGAAAGATCTTGTTATATTATTTTAAAACAAAATTGTGGATTTTATCAAATTTTCCGAAGTAACAAAACTTCTTCTTCCTCATCTAGACCCACTTCTGACTACCATTCTCAACCACCACCATTTTTTCTCATCTCTCTCTTTCTCGATTTTTTTTCTCTCTATCTTTTTTTTGAATAAAAAATTAAATTTCGTCCGCGATCCTTACCACCCTGGTGTTTGTCGGACATGTCAACTTGAAAAAAGTCATCGCCTTCCCTTTTCACAAACCTTCACGGTTTGTCATCGACCTTTAGAGTTAGTTTTTAAGATGTTTGGAGACCGTCATCTATTCGTTCTATTGATGGTCATAAATTTTATGTTTTATTTCTAGATGATTTCTCTAGGTTTTGTTGAATTTATCCTATTATTAATAAATTAGATGTGATGACTTAACTTATTGCTCTTAAATCATTGTCTGAAAAGATGTAAGTAGAAGTCAAATAAGTCAACACAGACAATATAATTTTTGTTCATACAACATTTTTGTTTGTTCGTCTTTTAGTCACCCTCAAAAATGACAACTAAATAATTCTTAAGTTTTGTAAGTGCTGCGTGAAATATGTCTTTTGAATAAAAGATCTCAATAGTGTCGTCCAGAAAAATCAATTAAGACTTCACAAAGATTGGACAATTAAGTTTTTTATTTTTTGGCATTGGAGGTGCCCTCAGTTGTTTGCTAAATTGAAAAGAATTAATGAAAATGAGATGGGTAAACTTTTGGAGTGTAATATTCAAATACTTATTGCGTGTCCAAGATGCGCCTATTAATGACTTAAGATTTCTCCAACCCATATCAGCAATCGTGCATCTCGTGGTATTTAGTGTGACTTCCCATCTTCTCTCCGTTCTTAAAATCCAATTGGCCACCAGAAAACTGACATTCAATCGATAATCACTCCACTGAGCTTCTTCTAAACCCAGACAGAGAGAGAGAGAGAGATTTTAGAGAGACAGAGAGAGATTTTAGAGAGATGGACGACATAGATGAAGGTACAGCACCACCAAAGTTGACTGAAGAAGCAGAGTTCAGACCTTACTTTCCTGAAAAGGTTGAAGAAGAAGGACTTCTTACTAAATCTGGTTTGAAGAAGAAACTTATCAAAGTTGGTGATGGTTGGGAAGCTCCTGAAGAAGGAGACGAAATCACTGGTACTACTAATATCTCTTTCCTCTCTCTCTCTCTCTCTCTCTATAGATATTATTTTATCTCATCTTTTGATTCTATGAAATGGGTATCTTGATCTTGATTAAATTTTATCTTTGGGTAAGTAATCTGGACTTTAGGGATCGGTATTGAACTTGTATTTGGGTTAATTTTCTTCCTTAATCTATTAGATATTTGAAATTTTTTGCTTATCTTTTCTCTTTTGGTTTCTGGGTATTTGTTTACTCTTGATCTTTACTTCAGTTTCTAATGATCTTGAATCATTCATTTGGATTATACAGTGAATTATACTATTAGTATCTTGGGAGGGGAAAAGATTGCATCTAGCTCAGACAAAGGGGAACCATTGGTTGTTGCTGTTGGAAAGGGTATGTTCTCTTACTTTAATGAAATTTTTTTCTGTCATTTTAATTACACTTTTCGAATTTATGACTTATAACCGAATTTGGTTAACTAATTTGTCCTAATTAGAAAATCTTTAAGAATGGTTAACACATTACGATATCGTAGATTTTGTGGTACATTTACGATATCGTAGATTTTGTGGTACATTTATTGGTATTTTCGACACGGACGGCAGGCTCCCAACAACTAGAGAGTTGGCTGCAGGTGCAGAACCTTTAGTAAGCTGACCCAGGATGGGTCTAATTTTTCGTATTTAAACTAATTAGACCGATCCATTAGTTTAGTCTATATAGACTAACCCTTGTGTACATAAGTTCCTGGTATCTCCCAGTAAGCATGCCAATTTTCGCTTTTGAGGGGGCCTGGTAGGTTAAATATTTTCCGATACACCGTAGTTAGCTCAATCCATCTGAGTAGTCTATATAAACTAGCCCCCTTTACAAATTCGTGGTTCCGGCCTTATATCCTTTCCTCACTAAATATCATTTTGTAGATAATGTTTTAAAAGGATGCAAAGAAGGAATTATAACAATGAGGAAGGGAGAAATCTCCATCTTCACCGTTCCTCCGGAATTGAATCAAGGGATCCAAAACCTATACCCCAATATCCCACTAGATGCAACTTTACAATTCGAGGTGGAAATGTTATCTTGGTACAAAGTTGTCGATGTCTGTAATGATGAAGGAATATTAAAGAAAATTTTATCCAGAAGTGAAGTGTTTGAGCGAGCAGAGAAGAAAGATGAAGTGACAGGTAATGTTGATTAATCATATCCTATGGAAACCATGCCTAGTTTCCTCGGTTTAAAACCGAAAAAACCTAATTTGTGTGCAACTCTTTTGACAGTAAAATATGAAGTTAAACTCGAGGATGGTACTGTTGTGGCAAAATCACCCGACCAAGGTGTTGAGTTTCTCGTGAGCGATGGTAATTGAATTTCCTGTTTTAATAGTTGCAAATATCTCAGATTTGGTCGATAATATGTTCTTTTGTAACTTATAATATGTTTGATGTATATAGGCCACCTTTGTCCTGCCATTGCTAAAGCTGTGGTAACGATGCGGAAAGAAGAAAAGGCCATCCTACACGTTGAACCCCAATGTACGTAATTGCTTTAATGCTTTGTAAACTTAACTGTCTTTTAACGTTCTCGTGACGATTTTATCACACAAAATGAGCCTCAAATAACGATCTAAAAGAAGAATCCCAACTAGTAATTGGGTACAAAGTACAAAGTTAAAAACTCAAAAAGGGAATTGAGAAAATAACAATCAAACTGAGTTCTTTGATTCTTCAAAGCTCAAATTGCCAGAGGCTCAGATAAAATTTGGAATCTCGAGCTTAATGGGAATTAAGTTCACTAAGGACGATCTTATTGTTGCTAAAAATTCAATTGAAAACACAAACACTACCTAAGCTGACAGTTCATAATAAGACGTTTTTATGTATTCACATAGAAATTTTGTCTTGACTTATCTGAGTTTTTGGTTTTGATTTTTATAACTATTCTTTATATTTACGAAAACCAAAAAAACGTAAAAAGCTATATTACTCATCCGCGTGTCTTGACTGTTCGAATGTATAGATGCTTTTGGTACTAGTGGAAGACCTGCACAAGATGGGTTTCCCGCTATTCCTCCAAATGCAGTTGTTAATATCACATTGGAGCTGGTTTCTTTTAAGTTACTAGAGTACATCACTGAAGATATGCTGGTTGTCAAGAAAATCACTTCTCCTGGATTAGGATTTGAGAAGCCAAATAGTGGAACCACAGCTCAAAGTAAGTTGCTCTGTTTTATTACATTTTCTTCAACATTATCGCAAGTGTAGTCTTACTAAAGTTTAATATTGTTTTAAATTTATGTGGTGCAGTTAAATATGTTGGTAAACTCTCAGACGGAACAATTTTTGAGAAGAAGGGATACGAGGGAGAAGAACCACTGGAGTTTATCGTTGATGAAGGTACGGACAAATATGAAACAAACCAAAATATTACTACGAAAAACGAACAATAGTACGTGTATAAGTATGTGACACTGCTTCGAGGTAATGGATGTGGTGAGTGGAATAAGCGAAAACGGGGATATGGCCGCACACATATGTTACTTTTGGATAAACTGATTTTAGGCTATATGCGAAACATATTAACCTAGATACGTATTTTGGTCCTTAGATAATTGCGTGCAAGTATTACATGCAAAAGCTCAAATTTTAGGCCACAGGGACTATGAGTATTCAAGTATCAAACATATCAAAATAATATAAATGGGTACCAAATATTACATAATTATAGGTTCAACTGTAAGGTTTATACTGAATGAAATTCTTCTAAGCAGATCAAATTATTGAAGGCCTTGACTTGGCAGTTGCTACGATGAAAAGAGGAGAGATTTCTCTAGTTATTGTTAATCATGAATATGGGTATGGTGAAACTGAAGCGAAAACCAAGTTAGCTGTCATTCCTGCACGTTCGACTTTATATTACGAAGTTGAGATGGTGGGATTTACAAAGGTGGGATATGTTTAAATTTTCTCTTATTTCATCTTTATATTTTTCTTGATTCATTATCTTAAATTATATTATATATGCTTCTTAGGTTACTGAGTCGTGGGACATGGAGCCATTGGAAAAGCTTGAATATGCAGCAAAGCGCAAAGAGCAAGGAAATGCTTATTTCAAAGCCGAGAAGTATAAGAGAGCATCACTGAGATATGATATGGTGATTTTACTTTCATACTCCAAGTCCTATCCTCTCTTTGTTTGTAAATCATTACTTGTATCTAGTATAGTACCAACTTGTAAGTCGATTTGATCTTCAATATGTAATTGAAATTGAAACTGGTTATTATCTTTACTACACCAGGGAGCGAAATACGTGGAGTTCGATAGTACTTTCACTGAGGAGCAGAAGAAGGCAGGAAATTTCTTTAAAGTTACTTGCAATCTTAACAATGCTGTATGCATGCTTAAACTAAAGAAGTTCAGAGAAGCTGCTGCATTATGCTCTAAGGTAATCTTCAGTCGAACACATCCGAACCAATATAGGCAAACGATCACGATATATATATAGGTTAAGAAACCAAGGATATAATGTAGCTAAGATTGCAAAGAAATCCATAAAAGATGAACACCATGTTCAAGTTGTAACAGAGTTATCCATGGTAAGAGATGAAACCTAGTTCATTTTGTTTGCTACATAAGCTACTTTCGTATTAGCTACAGTTACAACGTTTCGGATATGGCGAGTGTAAAGAAAGCCGGAAAGGGGACATGCGCGTGCACAAACAATCACAAACATATAGTCTCACACAATATGTGCAACTACATACAAAATCTCACATTACGACCACTGATTGAAGTGGCTGCGCAGGAGTATCTGAGACTCCAAGTATCCAAAATGAGGACTTACATATATCTGAAAGTGAATTTTAGTGTGTATGAAGTGTTTTTGTTTTCTCACATTGATGCAAGAAATGCCATACTGAATTTCATAGTTAACTTAGTTTCCACATAAGGCCGCAAATAAGAATCCTTGATTGCTTAGTGAATCTTATTATGCTAAGAGACTATGAGCTTTAACTTATATCGAAGTTAGTTTGATAATCAATTGGTATAAATTTTCTACTTACATGCAGGTATTGAAGCTAGAACCTAGCAATGTAAAAGCACTTTTTCGAAGAGCTCAAGCATACATGGAAACAGCTGATTTAGATCTGGCTGAGTTGGATTTGAAGAAAGCACTTGACATTGATCCTAATAATGGGTATGTATTAAAACTTATCGGTTATAACTACAAGTTCTACATATTGACTTTCTGTCTGACCTTATGGGACCGTGTATATGTATTAATGTTGCAGGGAGGTGAAACAACAGCTGCAGAGATTAAAGAGCTTAAAGTCGTATCACGACAAGAAAGACGCATCACTTTATGCAAACATGCTGAAAAATATGAAGATATAAGTTTGTGTAGTGGAGTTATCAACTGCAAACTCTGTTTACTTTAGCGAAGTTCGTCAATTTGGTGGTTTAGATATCGTGATTCATTAATAAATGGTATACATACAACATGTTCGTTTCTCTTTTGTTTGAGAATGAGATTGTGTTGTATTATCATATGTTTGTAGCTCGTTATTTCCTGAATAAGAGTACGTGTGAGTTGTTTAAGTTGTATGTGGGTTATTATTCAATGAAAATGATAATATTTGATGTCTGAAAACATTTGTATGAGATTATACGACTTTCCTGTTGAGAATGGTTTCTAAACCAGTTGAGTTGATTCTAAGTGAAGAAATTGAAAGGATGTAATGGGTATTAAGAAAGGGACATAATGGGTATTACATTTTGAGTCATAAAAAATCTTATGTTGGAAGAAGTTACCAACCCAAGTATAACAAGAAAGACAATACTTTTCAGCACCGGCACCATCCCGGTGTATTTAGACTTTAAGGTTTTGGTTCTCTTGTGCAGGTCTACAAGTACATATTTCCTATGCGGACGCTCGCCTATCCAGCTACCTGGTTTTCAAGATAAGTCTTCCGCCCGCTTACCCGTCCATTTGGAGGCTTGAGGTCTAGTTGTTGGTGCCCACCTAACGACTTTCTAACCGAGTAATTTTCTACCGTCCGCAACATATAATGAACGAATATCAAACCGACATGAAAATGACAATTAATAAATTATTAAGCTACAATATTCACATACTAAGAACCCAATTGCCACCAACTGGTAGCCTAGTTAGTCATCGCATCTACTTCGCAATGCAGAGGTCCCAAGTTCGATCTCATGAAAGTGTAAATCCAGAAATATTGAACTTGAGTATAAATAAAGAATTTTTGGGTGTATGGCCCAAAAAAGTGGCCCTAATAGGACTTTTAGTCCTCCCTAATCCCATAAAGGGTATAAAAACCAAAATAATATTAGAAATAGATATCTAATCCTTTTGGTTCAATCTAGAGGGCAATCACAAATCCCTAGAATAATTATACTTTATTAATACCCAGACTAACCTTTAGTCCTATATCTAAACAGTTATAAGATCAAAATCCGTTAAGATATTTTCCATTTTTATCTCACTGTTTCTCTCTCCAATCACGTTTTATATTAAGCAACCGTGATCTTCATTAGCTTTCTATAACCGAAACCTTCTGGTTTTGTCTCTCTCTCTACATCTTAACCGAAACCTTCTAGTTTCTCTCTCTCTCTCTCTCTACATCTTAATCGAAAAATCCTCCATTAAATCAGAAACCTTGTTTCATATTCATTTGAGTTGCTGAAATCATCTTCATCATTGTTAATCAGGTAAAACAAAAATCAATTTAAAAATTTCTGATCCTGTTTTAGTTTATTATAGTTGATTCTCTCTCTCTCTACATCTTAATCGACTGAAAATCTTCCATTAAAACAGAAAACTTGTTTCATATTCATTGGAGCTTCTGAAAATCATCTTCTTAATTGTTAATCAGGTAAACAAAATTCTTCTTTACTGATTCTGTTTCAAATCGAGTATGTTATTATTGTCTTTCTCTCTCTCTTAAAGTTTCATTAATGTTTTTGATATTGATGAGATAATCCTTCATTACTGATTCCTACAAATCGAGTATACTTATTGTTGCAATCAATCATCATATCAGATAACTTTAGATTTGCAATTTAAGCCTAATGATATTCACACTTTTTCTTCAGATCTGGTTTTCAATCTGAACGGATTTATGAAACGTGCGTTTTTCGTACGGTTCCTAATAACAGAATTAACATTACATGTACTTTACCATAAATTATCATACTTTACAGTAAACTATGCAAACATCCCCCGTACGAGGTTTTTGAAAATGAGAACATGATATATGTATTTTCTAACAAATTATATATACTTTATCAGGAATATCATGAAACTTATATTATTGTCCATAAATTATGCGTAATTTATAGAACATTACGTATGTTTTAATCTCAAAACAGTACTCCTTTCATTATTAGAACAACTTCGCTTTATTTATGCAAATCTAGTGTACTTTGAAATAAATTATATATAATTTACATAAACGTTCATGTCATTTATTGTAAAAAATATGTTTTTCTACAAAATTTATATGTATTAATCTCTCTCCATTTGTTATCACAGATGGAGTTTCAAGTAGAATCATCAAATCAAAAAAAGCAAATCACACTGAAATCAGAGGGGTTGGATAAGATATTTACAGATGGAGTTTCAGGCAATATAGAATCAACACAGGGCATGATTTCAAATTCTTAAAAAATGATTTGAACCGTGTTACTGATGTGTGTCATGTTGAAGATAGCAAATGAAGCGTGCATGTGGGCACCATTGAAATGCGAATCCATGTTCATAACTGATTTTATTTCTTCGGTTACCGCATCTACTATGTACTTCCGGTTCTATTTTTGACAATCTAATGAATAAAATTTTATTATTTTTGATAAATGTATCATTATGTTTCGTAAAGTTTGCATAATTTATTCTAAATTAGTCAAGTGTTTTCTTTTGTTTTCCCTTTCTTGGTGGCTGAGCTTGCTCCGACCTGTAATAAATATAAATGTTGCATAAAGCATAAACACTTAGATACAATATATATAACATTATACATAAATTATGCATTCTTTATCATAAATTACAAAAAGTAAGATTTTCAAATAAAACCCTAAACCCCAAAAATTACATTACATGTTTAATAAAGTATGCGTACTTTGTTACTGAAATTTGTCTAAATCTCAAACAAAAGTAAGATTTTCAAATAAAAATTAGGTTTTTACCGATTATAAACCATTACCAAAACGATGAAATACATTGTTTTCTGATCTATTCAAATTCGATTATTTAGGGTTTCGGTTTTGAAAAGATTTGAATCTGGATTTTGATTCCGAAACGGTTGAGAAAAGAGAGAAATGATTGATTCTATACACAGATTTAATAAAAGGTGAAGACAAAGGATAGTATTTCATCGTTTTGATTCGAATTCGATGTGCGTACGATTGTTTAGGGTTTCGGTTTTGAAAAGATTTGAATCTGGATTTTGATTCCGAAACGGTTGAGAAGAGAGAGAAAGGATTGATTCGTTGCTTTTATCAAATCCCATAAATCACGCTGGAAAAAGATGGAAAATACGCTTTAACCCCCGACTTCATTAACACCCGCGTGTTTTGAACGAGGGACATGGACGGTATGTATTTTGTAAAGTATGGATAATTTCGTCCATTAAGCAAAAGGACTAAATATCCATGTTTTGAGAAGATTGGATCATAAATCTTTTTAGAAGATTATTTTGGACCTTATACCCACAGACCCATAAATAAAGTAGATTATGTGGCCTTTATATCATTTAATTCGTCAGAATTTAGACCAGTAGCCATTAGGCATAAAAAAAAAAAAAAAACCAATAACCCAATTTTTAAGTAAAACACAAGTTTTTGACGAACCTATAACCCAAAAAATCCTAAATTTCTTAGTTTCTCTGAAAAGCGCGGGAAGAGTGCGAGTTAGGCGGACGCAGCACAAACACAGTGAAACCGCGCGATTTCTTTCTGGAAGCCAGAATTCGGAGGAAGAAGAAGAAAATGGAGCCAGAATTCCCTGCGTTTCCTTTTGAACCATACTCAATACAAATCGACTTCATGAAAGCTCTTTATAGTTTTCTCAACAAGGGCGGTGTTGCCATGCTTGAAAGTCCAACCGGTAACTAAACCCTCTTTCTCTCTCTCTCTCTCTACATTTCTAACCCCTAACTATTTTATTTACTTCTCTCCTTGTGATCAAAAGTGTTCTTATATCATGATTTCTATTTCTCAATTCAGGAACTGGTAAAACCCTAAGTATTATCTGTAGCGCACTACAATGGGTTGTAGATAGGAAGAAAGAATTGAAATCTGAATCTAAAGTTTGCTCGGATAATCGATGTGGTTCTGATGACGAACCAGATTGGATGAGGGATTTTACTGTAGATGTGAAAAATCCAGTTGAAGATAAGAAGATAAAGAAACAAGGGGTTGGATTTGAGTGTAAGGAGAAGAGGAAGTCTAAAGGAAATTGTAGAGAGTTTTTGTCTATGAATAGGGAAAATGAAGATGTAGAGTTAGGAGAAAGGAAGGGGAAGATGTCTGAGAAAACAGTAGAGTTGAGTGAAGAAGATGAGTTTTTGGTGGAAGAGTACGAAAGTGACGATGGTGGTATAAATGGAGGGCGATCAAAGAGGAAAGCTAGTCGAAGTTCATTTAGTTCTTCGAGTGACGACGATGATGATGACAAGGACGAGGACAATGTGGAAGAGGAGAATCTGAAGGTTTACTTCTGTAGTCGAACACATTCTCAACTTTCGCAGTTTGTGAAAGAGTTAAGAAAGACAGTCTTTGCTTCTGAGTTGAAGGTTGTTTCTTTAGGTTCGAGGAGGAATTTGTGTATTAATCAAGGTATTATTATTATCACCTCTTTTATTTTGCATTTTGTTAACTATCACCATTCTGAATTATGTTTTGGTGTTTTTCAGATGTTTTGAAGCTAAAGAACTCGTCTCGAATCAATGAGCAATGTTTAGAGCTTCAAAAGAACAAGAAATCAGATGCCACAAAAGTCAAGGTTACACTCTCTCAAAAACATTCAAAACTTAATCTGATTGAGTATTAGATATTTAAGTCATATTTTATGAAGCCAGCTAACATTGTTTTTGGCATTTTGAATGAAAAGTAAGTAAAGAAAATTATTGGATCTTACAGTCCAATGGTGTTAAATTCGTATGATTTACGATTCAATTGCACGATTTGAATGGGATCGTACAAGTTTCGACCAAAATCCTACTTAAAACTGTTTTTGAGCCTGAATTGTAAGATTCATTAGTTGAATCGTACTTTAAATCGTGAATCATGGAATTCAGAGTGAATCGTAAGACTCAACTTTTTGTAGAATTGGAAGGGTATTTCACGTTTAAAACGTTTATCCCTTGTTCGAATAAAGAAAGTTAAAAGAAAAATAGATGGAGAAAAAGGAAAATAAGAAAGACTACTAAAAGCTTACATTAAAGGTTACGAATGAAGATTTACAGTTTACCAAATATTTCTTTTTGTTCTTTTTTTCTTCTCTTTTTCCTTTTTTTTCTTTCTTCTTCGTCTATAGACACCAACAAACTTACTTTCTGTCCAAACTCACTGTACATATCTCCTTCCCCTGCTTATATCTTCTTTCTCTCATTACCACCTCTTCAAGTTGATCCTCTCTCTCTAGCACTCTGTTTTCTATTAGTATACCATTTTATACTAGTCATCTTTTTACATGTATTCTGATTTTTTTTACAAGAATCTAATTTTTTTTTTTGGTATGTAGACTTAGTAGTTTCGAACATATAGTAAATATACTAAATAATACAAATATATACTTATACAATTATATATCATATACAACAAATTTATACATAAATAAACTTCACGATTTTTTATTTGAATCTACGATAAGATTTCTAAAATCGAAAAATCATTCGCGCCACGCTTTACGATTTGACAGCATCATCTTACACAATTTGTAGATTATTTTAGGTGTATATAAACATGTCTATGCTCGGAAAGCACATGGCCCTAAATTAACTACCATCTGATGGGAATCCTAATCCTGGAAAACTAAAATTTGGAAAATTTATGGGTTGGGCTTACTTCCAGAAGCGCTCGTTTAAGTTCTCGGTATCTCTGGTTTGTCGGAAGTGCAGCATGAATTCACCTACAAACGAGTAACCGTATAATGTCAAATTGTCAGTCACTAACTGAAATGTAAGTAGAGTTTTTGTTATTAGGCATAGAAGAACTCTCAACTCCGGAATAGTTACAAAAGTTTCTTGATAGAATTATCATAGAGAACAACCCACGACCACAGTACTGTATTCCCTGTGACCTAAAAGCTATTAGCGATATGCTAATTGTGTTGACGTCGGGATGATCTCACCCTGATTAGTCGAGTGTTTTACTGTTTTAAGAGTTTAGCTGGTAGCATCTCCTCATGCCTCACTCTACTTGCTTGGGCATGATCCCACTGGAAACAACATAAATATAGAAAACCCGTGAGTGGATGGTGTTCCTTTGTAAGTCACCGGGATGATATGTTGTAAATGAAGATTCGTACTGGTTGGGCAAATTGAAGGCCTCCCCGCACGTTTTAATTCCATCTGAGTATGCATGAGCGAGTTGTACATTGTTCTAAAATAAAATGGGTGGTTTCTTTTTGTAATGAATTTATTTTGTTTAAAAAGATGGGTGAACAATGGTCCGAATTTTTTTTTTTGTCCTGGGGAACCCCAAAATCTTTGAACAGTAAAATCTGCTACATAAGTTACAAAATAAAGTTCTCGTTGTTAATTTCTCGCTAACCATAGGTTCTCAATGAATCCAAGGACCTAACTCATAGACACTGCTCTTATTTGTTTTTTCTTGGGCCTGATTTTGTAAAAATATGACACTTATATAGGGTTGATCATGTGCAGATCCAGTCTGATGGAGGAAGAATACGTAGGACAAAAGCTTCTGCTGGTTGCCCATTGCTTAGGAAGCATAAGTTACAAAAACAGTTTACTGTTGAGGCCTCTGAACAAGGTGCATTGGATATTGAAGACCTTGTCCAGCTTGGAAATAGGATTGGGTCTTGTCCATATTATGGCTCCCGTAGAATGGCTTCAGCCGCTAATCTTGTTATCCTTCCTTACCAATCGCTTCTCTTGAAGTCTGCTCGTGAATCACTGGGCCTGAATTTGAAAAACAGTGTCGTTGTCATAGACGAGGCCCATAATCTTGCGGACTCCCTTACAGGCATGTACGATTCGAAAATAAGTTTGTCACAGGTAATTAGTTCCCCATTTCTGATTTCCTAGAGTATCTTAGTTTGAATTGTTGATAGTTTGTAAGTTGACTTGGTTCTACCTCCCTTAGTGGAACAACTTCGAATTCCATTTATTATGGAAAATGAGGCTTACAAGTTTGGAGAGTCTCTGTGAATTTAGTTCCTAAAGTGACTTCTTTGAGTAGGACTAGCGTGTAAAATAACTTACATTATCACGTCATAGTTTTTGTTCTTAGACTTATAATTTGAGTGAGTGAAATTACTGAATGAACAGAGTCATCATGGTGACTGATTAACATGTTGCAATTCCAGTTGGAACAGGTCCATAGACATCTTGAGCTGTATTTCCAAAGGTTCAGGGATTTACTGGGAGCTGGCAACCGAAGGTATATCCAGACTCTAATGGTTATTTCTCGAGCTTTTCTTAGAGTGTTGGTTGACGAGAAGGATTGCAGTTCATTTAGTAATTCTGTAGATAGTGAAAATTCTTCAGAGCGAAAGGGTTTTTGTGATTATTCAATGGCGATCAATGATTTCTTATTTTCCCTTGATATTGACAACATCAACTTGGTAAAATTGCGAAACTATATTAAGGAAAGCAAAATCATTTACAAGGTAAACAATTTTTTGGCTTCTTCCTCTCCTTATATTTCATTTTTTTTGTCATTAAAATAATATGTTTTTTCATAATATATCATTTGTAGGTAAGTGGGTATGGAGCTAAGCGTGTTAATTTGGAATTAGGTGGTGTTGTACGTGATGATGATACAGTAAGTGGTGCAGAGGGAAGCTCCTTATCTGGATTTCAGGCATTTGTTGGAATGTTACATTCATTAATAAATAACGATGGTGATGGGAGGCTAATAATCTGTAGAAGAAAGTCACTGAACTCTGGTCAACAAGAAGACGGGTACCTGAAATATGTCATGCTTGCAGGAGAGAAGATATTTTCTGAGGTTCTTTGACTAAAGCTTATAATTTTAACCTTCCATTTTATAGATTGTTAGAGTTCCAATAATCAGATGCATGGGCTTGATACAGATTGTGGAACAAGCGCATGCAGTTATTTTGGCTGGGGGAACTCTGCAGCCTATAGAAGAGACAAAGGAGCGGCTTTTTCCATGGTTACTTCCAGACAAGTTACATTTCTTCTCATGCGGTCACATTGTTCCTCCAGAAAGTATTTTGCCCATTGCTGTTTCACATGGACCTTCTGGCCAGTCTTTTGATTTCAATTATAGTTCTAGAAGCTCTCCAAAAATGGTAAGTATGATGCAGATCTATTGTGCCATCTTTCCTATTAGGTCTTTTTTTTTGCATAACCTACTTTTTAACTATTTCTCTATCATTATTTACTAACAAGAGGGTCCGGACATTAGAAATTTGGGATTTTCAGACATTGTTGTTATTGGCGCTTTCCTACTGCTTAGTTTGGTAACATGAATCAAGATAAAGAAAAGGTAAAAATGAAAAAAAAAAAAAAAAAGAAGTTGAAGCTTCTATTGTAGAAAAATGTGTCATCCTGATGTCTCTTAGATATAGGAAATTAAGGATACGATCATTTACTAGTTATCCGCTATAGTACTTGTAAGTTTTACTCCAGGTGTAGTTTACTTCTTTCCGGTATCACTGTTTTAGGATTATTTTAAGCTAAAGTTTTCTTAATTTCTTATTAGTTCAGCTGTCTAACCGTACTTAAGCATTCATTATGTATTTTTTTAATTAAAACGTTTACACCATGAACCATTGCTTATTAATATATGATTGATCTGAATTACAGGTGGAGGAGCTAGGACGTTTACTTTGCAATTTAGTTACGGTGGTTCCTGAAGGAATAGTTGTGTTCTTCTCTTCATTTGAGTATGAAGCACAGGTACATGATGCATGGAAGTCTTCAGGTATTCTCACAAGGATCATGAAAAAGAAACGTGTATTCAGAGAGCCTAGAAATAATGTAAATGTGGAAGTTTTTCTTAGGGACTACAGGGAAACTGTGCGAACATTGTCAGGTGGTGATCCAAAAGAATCTACAGTTTCACAGAATGGTGCTATCCTTCTTGCTGTAGTTGGTGGAAAGATATCAGAGGGTATAAACTTTAGTGATGGGATGGGTCGCTGTGTAGTTATGGTTGGGCTTCCCTATCCAAGCCCATCTGATATTGAGTTGCTGGAGAGGGTTAAACATATTGAAGGGCTCGGATCTCCAAGTATTACAGAAACCCCGAAAGCTTTTGTGAACAATGAAGTTTACAATGGAGATATTGTACAAAATGGGTTCAACATTCTAAGAAGCTGTAAGAGAAGAGGAAGAGAATACTACGAAAACCTTTGCATGAAGGCTGTAAATCAATCAATTGGTATGTGTTAGCAATTAAAAATTATCTGTAAGACATATAGAACTCATTTGGCTAGCCAACTTTTACCCAAATGAACAAGACAGACAATCTCTGCTTGTTGATTTGGCTACTGTCAGAGTTCATCAGTACTTATTTTTGTAAAAACACTGTTTAGAACAATTATTTAGAATTGTGAGTTTTGTATATTGATATTGAGAATGGGTTAACGTAATTGGACACTTGATTGGTCCTACCTCGGAAGTGGAATAATCCTTGTCATCAGAAGTATCCGTGCTTAAGAAAGATAGGAACGTGTGTCTGGTAATCTTGTATATAAGAAAGATAATTGGTTGAACCACCGCATTCTTCAATTAATTTAATTTTTGTTTGGAGTTCTTCTAATTGACTGCCTGAATTTCTTATACTTCAACTGATATTTTCCTCTAATTGTTGGTGTTCTAGGTAGAGCAATTCGGCACATAAATGACTATGCAGCAATTTTGTTGGTCGACTCTCGTTATGCGTCTCAAAGCAGTTTCTCAAACCCAACTAACAAGCTTCCACATTGGATAAAGAATCGCCTTTTTTCTACGCCTCAGAATTATGGGGAAGTCCATAGACTGTTGCATCAGTTCTTCAAGTTCAACAAACAGAGATTACCCATTTAAATTTAGATGAAAAAGAAGTGGATTACATCAGAAATATGAATGTGGCTGGGAAATTAATGTGCACAGTTTTGTATTGGCTTAACAGAGATTGAGTCAGACAACTTACAGACCTGGGGCAGTTTATAATGTGATAATTGGACATAATGGAAACATGGCGACGGCTAGTTGACAGTAACAGTCTACAGCTTTAGGTCTAATTGCAGATACAAGATGGGACGGAAGGGAGAGGTCAAGTGAGAAGGCAACCATACAGGGTTTAAACCTTGTAGCGGGTGGAAGGTATGCTGTATTTGGATTCATCTAATAAATTATGTTTGCTTTATATGTTGCAATATGGAAGTTTGTCTTTAGATTGTCGATTATGGTGCCGAATTACATGCATGCTATTGGCAATAAATGCTTCTGAATATAGTTTTTATACCTAAGAATCTTATTGAGGAAAGTTATTCTTTGCTATCTATATCTGATTTTACTCTTGCTACTAGAAAAAACAGGAGCTTATCTTAGGAGAAGTTGAGCGAGTTATTATTTCTCCGTAGAAGTCATAGAATGTGATTTGGCATCATACGGAACAGAAGACCCATGTGTATTTCACTTATTTCTACATTTCTTACCTGAGCATACCTTGTTTTGCTTATTGGATAGGCCTTTTGGTGGTAGTTGATGCCTAGTCTTGTTTGGTGGGTAACCCTGGGGAGTAGTAAAAGGAAAATTGCGTTGAGTAAAAACCTCTGGCGTAAGCGGGTCTGGGTTGTGCCTAAATTAGGGAAACAGTGGCTGATATGTTATATCAAAATGATTCCAAAACGATACTTTAATACAACTCAGATCTTAGCGGGGTCGGTTGAGACAAAAAGCAACTGCCTTTGTTTTCATACTTTTGTTAGAAGCGTAGATGGCTGATATCTTCACGATCTGTTGTCTGTTGCCCGTTTACCAGTACAGGTCTATTTATCATTCATATATTGTTTCATCCCCGTCCTATAAACATCTGAATCCTATATTGACTACCTCAGTTCTAATACTTTTCTACTCAAAAGAGTCATCCTTAATGCTAAATTGCTAACATACCAAAATATACGAAAACTAAGAATCCGAAACGCGAGAGGCATTATTGCATAGAGGCAGTTTCGTCGTCTAGGCTAACACTAATTTGCATTTTATCATTCTTTCACGTTACATAGAATGATATCGATCCTGTATTTACTTAGGTTTTGCACAGGTCACTCTAAATCACTGGTTTTTTTCTCGTTAACACCATTCCCGCTAGCAAATTTCTTGGCATGACAACTAAATTAAACTCATAAATGCTCAGGAAGTGGTGAAATATTATGGGTATGTGTACACCAAGAGCTGGGAGCAAATTGTTTGTTTGAAATTGCATTTGTAGAACAAATATTTTCCTTTCCTTTTTGTTACATGTATACACATGTGGGTTTTTTGTTGGACGCAAAGGAGATTTGAGAATATAACATAAAAGTGAAGTTTTAAAGGCGCCTCCTCGTAGTGTTATTGGTTCTCGGCACCCCCTTTGACTTCGTAAATCTGGTTAGACTGCATTTGGTTAGAGACGCCTCATATTGTTGGACGTGGTTGACTTCGTAAATCTAGTTAGACTGCAATTGGTTAGAGACACCTCATATTGTTGGACGGGATTGACTTGGTAAATCTAGTTAGACTACATTTGGTTAGAGGTACCTCCTATTGTTGGACATGCTGAATTTTGTTACAAAATTTGGCTCAAAGTCTACTGAATTTAATTCCAATGTTGTGAGTTGAAATTGGTGGACTAGGGCAGACTTCGTAACAGAACGCAGCTCAAGTCCGACGAATTCACCTCTAATGTTTTGGAGTTATAATCAGTTGACTTGGGTTGAAATTTGTACCTCTGAGTCCATCGATTAGAGTTGTATATAGTAGTGGGGGTAGGGTTCGACTAATGGTTCGAGAATTGGTCAACTTGGAGGCATTCTGTTAGATTTGAAGTTCGGAAAAAAAAGGGGAGCGTTTGTGTTTTTCTTTTGAATATTGACACAATGATCATTACAAATGCATTGATGCATCGATAGAATGTGATAAACACGATAGTTGTCGAAAAACTATTGGCCTAAAGCCTGACGAAATTAAATAGTCTAAAGTCTAACGATTAAATGGCCTAAAGCTTACAGAAATTACTTTATTTATACCCAAGTTTAATATTTCTGAGTTTGCACTTCCATGAGATAGAATCTGGGATCTCCGTATTGGAGATTATATGCACTTATCAACTGGACTAGCCGTGGTTGACAATTATACAATTATAATATGGATGTGCCAATTGTACAATTGGGACGCACCAATAACACTACCAGGAGGCTTCTTTTAAACTTCCCAACAAAAGATGATATCAGACTCAATTTCCCTAGTTTTATTTCTTTGTTATGGCAATAAAAGTAGGACAGTACTTCAACAAAAAAAAATAAAAATAAAAGTAGGACAGTGTTTGAAGGAAAAAGAAAAGATTGTGGGTACAAAATTCCATAGGACGGAAAAACCAAAATTTTCTTCCAAACATGTTCTTCTTCTCATGTTGCTGGCAAAGGGTTGCCAGTCGGTTCTTTGTTGGGGTTCTTTTTCTCCTCTATTCTTTCCATCGTCATCTCCCTCTCTCACATCTTTCTCTCGCCCTACCTTTTATTCTCTCTAAGTTTCGGCGAAGGAACCCTTCCCTCTGCCTGAGCACAGAGGAGAGACAGAGAGTGGTGGTAGCGCGAGTGATGGTGGTGCCGGAAGGGAGAGATGAAGGAAGAAAATTGAAAAATATTAACGGTGGGTGGATGTTTGGAAGAAACGAAAGACTACTTTTTTTTTCACCCAAAAAGATAATTCTAGAAAATTTCTTTTTCCACCAAAAACATCGACCTAAAATTATGTAACAAACCCAAGTAGTTAGAGTCAAAGAAAAGCACCGACATTAGTACTTGGGTCAAACATTTGTCCATTACAGGGTCTGAGTCACAGACTAACCGTTGACTAGAGACATCCGTTAGTCTGTGACCCAAATGCTAATGCCGGTACTTTATCCTGACCCTAATATTAAATATCTTAGAATTTAACTGCAATGTCAAAATAAAAGCATATTTATCAATCTAGCAAAACTCTAGATCACTTTCTCTTTGTTCTCGTGACACTCATCTTTAGTATCGTGGAACTCTCTATACTTCTCAAATTTTTTTTTCACAAATATCACATGGACTTAATTTTCTTTCGAGTGTTTGATATAGTTTCCCTCTGGAAATCTCGTCGGACGAGTTCTTACGACTATTTCCTTGATACGTTGAAGGGGCCTATACTAAGCAGTAGATCGATTAGAGTGACCTATGGTAACACAACTTGTTTTTCTACCAACGGTAGGTCATCGGTGTCTATGTCTCTTTACTAGCGGTTTGTCGGTCAGGGTTTGTGTCTTTCGTAGGGCTAACGATGGTGGAAGAGCTAGCTTAGGACCAAACTCTGCTCTACGTTTGACAAGTTCTCGAATCTGACAATTTTTCGTCGAAATGAGTGCACCCTGAAACCCACACATCTTTCACTAATCTTCCTTAAGACACTCATGTTCCAACAATTAAAAAATAAAGTTAGCGTTGGGTCAATGAAAAAGTACCGACATCAGCATTTGGATTAAAACTAACGGTTGTTAACGACCGTCGTCTCCAATCAACTGAATCAACGGTTAATCTGTGACCCAGATCTTATAACGTACAAACTCTTGATCTAAATGTTAATGTCGTTATTTTTCTTTAACCCCAACCATAGGTATCCCTTTTTGTTTCTAGACTGCTCTGTGAGGCTTCTAAATTTCAAAGGATAGAGCAGCGGCCCCAGTAGTTAAGTGGCAGACGAAATGATTTAGACAAGGCATCCCATAAGATCTCACAGAATATATTTACTTGGGATTCCTTATTTTTAGCTTTAGATCCTAAATTAGTAGGTAAAATCAGCAAAGAATCCAACCGTTTTTTGTTTCTTTTGGTTTCTCTTATTTGACCAAGTCAAAATGCATGACAAAAAGAGATATCCATGATTGCTGAATCTCAAAAGCTTATGGGTATCAAATGTTGATTTGTATTTTGTGGGTTGAAAATGATAGGTTGAATTAGACTAATTTGGTGCTTTTTATTTTTATTTATCTTTATTTTGTTATAGGAGGGTGCGGATCAGTCTTCTGGTTGCTAGCGATACTGTTCGCTTTGACATACTTGGGCCTTACGGTTTTAAAAGACCTCACTAGGGAAGGGTGCTTACCACTCCGTCTCACCACTAATGCGGAATTGTTGCCACAACACACCCTCCCAAAACCACATCATAGTTGAGCGAAGATGATAACGTGTTATAGGATGGTGCGGACTGGGCTGTTAGTGATATTGTCCGCTTTGGCACACCTGGGCCTCATGATTTTAAAAAGCCTCACTAGGAAAGGGTGCTTAACCTCTTAAGAGGAGCACCACACTCCGTCTCACCACCAATGTGGGATTGTTGCCACAACATATTTTTTATGTTTTATAATGAATCAGTCTCATTCTAAATCATTGGACTCTTGTTAGGCCAAAATTAGACTATAGTAGTCATTCAGACATGTGAGACAACGTAAGTCAACAAAATCATTTCTTGAAATCCCATTCAGAAAAATAAAAAAGTCAGGTGATATTAGCAACTACGGAACTATCCACTAAGTTTAGCAGAGTTAAGCTATAAATGCTTAAGAGTCTTACAATTCGGATTGCAATAGAAATAATGATTTTTTTTGATTAAAGGTAGAAACTTATTATTTTTATTTGATTATTCTGTTTTTAATATAGCCATTGATATACTATAATCAATTTTTTGTTCCTGTTGCTCGAAACACTTCCTTTCACAGTTTCACTAAATCTGAGCCGGCCACGTATCTCTTCTAGGATTCGGCTCGATATAGAGATTATAATTTTTTTATATCGTTTTACCAATATTTACATTTTATAAGTTCCTGAAAAAGAATTGGTCTAGTGTTCAACTCTAGTGTGGTTAGGTTCCATCTCAGAACCATGCTAGACAATCAATAGATTTATGACCCACAACCACAAGGGCCACAATCCATTCCATCCCCATGTACTTCAAGTGCCCTGACCATGTGCTCTTACAAGTATCCAATCAGTCAGTGTGGAGGGAACACACAAACATGAAAGGAGCGTGTGAATCCAAAGAAATATGACTAAAAAAAAGAAAAAGTAGAAACTCAACTTTCTCTTTCTAAAATCTGTATTTTGAAGCAAAAATGTAGTAGTACTATTCCAATCCAAGCTGAGATATCACATATATATATACACACACACCCACACCACTTAGAGCTACCCTCTCTACCAACAAATTCCTACTTATTAGGTAAAGCAAAATGATGCTAAGAAATTCTCTCTCAAGAACCAAAAATTTCTTTCAAAAGACTCTCCAAAACTTCAAATCTCTCATCTCTGGAGGGTATCAAAGGTTACCCAAGACTCCTCCCTTCATCTCATGTGGTTGTGGTGGAAGACACTACTTAAAGAATCTCCATCAAAGTTGCAGAGACCATGAACATGAAATGGAACCCATGAAGGATGATGAGCTAATTCAATGCCAACAAATGGAGGAAGACAGGTTCTCCAAATGTAAAAGAGGAGGTGAGAGAAAAGAAGATGAAAAGAAGGGAGAGATAGTGAGACAACAACTCTCTCATTATTACTTGATATCTCGAAAACTAAGAGAGTTAGAGCTAATGGATATGAGTGATATGGAACATATTTTGGATATCGAAGAAGTTATTCATTTTTATTCGCGTCTTACTTGTCCAATCTACCTCGAAATTTTCGACAAGTTCTTCCTGCAGATATATTCTGAGTTCTTCCTCTCACTCAACAAACATCAATAATGAATTATTTATGGGAATTCAGATATATATGTCACTGTAATCATGTACTAGATTTCAGTTACTTCTGTTTGTCCATTTCAGTTTTTTCTTGTTGATTATCTAATAGATTCATTTTCAACTAATTTACACTTAAAAGATAAAGGATGGAATTCCAATTCAGAGAAATCAAACAACACCAACAAAAAGAACATAAAATTGACAAATGCAGCTAAATCAGATATGTGTTTATGGTGAAGAAGTTAATCAAAAACCAGAAGAGAAACTTTGTGTCCTGATGACTTAGTTTTCTGGAGTATCAATCAACCTACTCGAGCAATTATGTCGAATCTCACCAATAAATCCTGTTAAAGCATTGAGGTTTGATAACTTCATCATTGTTATAGAGAAATCCTTTCGAAACATGAAGATATCTTTAGCATAAGCTCGAACCCAATTTGCAGTTCTTTCGTTACTCATCAACTGTTGATCTGCTTGAAGAATCCCTTTCCTCTGCTCTAGAGATCGATAATAATGTTTACCGAAACCTAGCTCTGGTGCTCCCTCGATCTCCATATTCATGGCTGGATCTTCTGACGACGAATCACTATTATTGCACCTTTTTCTCATTATGTATAAGAAACTGGTTTCTATAGATGGGTCTGGTTTGCCACTCCCAGAAAAGTTGAAGAGTCGATCTTTGAAGAATTCGCAGTGTATTACTCCGATACTATGCCCACCTATTTATCGGAACAAACAAAAACCCATTTCCAATTAGTACCATAAAACTGAGGTCACAGAAAATTTAGACCCAACTCTTTCAAAAACATAACAGGGAGAGGAATCAGAACAAAAGATTGTAATTTAAAGCTCTTCATATCACTAAAAGATGAACCGAAAACTAATATAACACACATATTAGAATCAACACAGAATAATCACACTTGAGGAAGAGACTCAAAACCTAAAGTACCCAAGTTTTACCTAAAGTAAAACCTAATCAAAACCCATAGAATTTCGAGAGAGGAGTTTTTTTATATAATCAAAAACCCATATAAGACTTCCAGAACTATAAACATTCGACAAGAAGCTATAAACAAGAACAGGAAGAGATCATGCCCATTTATATCGAATAATCAGTCTAGAACTTATCCCCTAGTGAAGATTAGTTAAATTACCTAGCAGATTAACTGTCTCCCTGTCATTGAATCCCCTAGTGAAGAATTTCAGTAGGGTTAATGAGAGACTATCAGTGGGAGCGGGAAGCTGAGTCGATGCAATTTGAGAAATA
Source organism: Eschscholzia californica subsp. californica (assembly GCA_002897215.1). NCBI lineage: Eukaryota > Viridiplantae > Streptophyta > Magnoliopsida > Ranunculales > Papaveraceae > Eschscholzia > Eschscholzia californica. The sequence continues at coordinate 596,270 of BEHA01004542.1, forward strand.
GAGATGATACCATCTCTTCTTCCAGTGTAAAGTGGATAGAAAGGACCACCAGACTACAAAAAAGAATAACAAAATCAAAATCAATCGATCAATCTGACAAAAAAATGGAAATGAAAATCAAGAAATTGAAAAAGGAATTACCAAAACAACACTTTCTCTTGCTGATAGAACAAGAATATCAGAGCAAGAAACAATTCTAGGACAAACTGATTCAATTTTCGATTTAATCGTATCGATTACATCGAAACCCTTTAAAGATTGATTTGGATTTGCTTCTTTTTCAGCTTGTACTCCATCAATTGAATCAAGTAGAACAGATGCATCACAACCCTTAAACAAAAAAAAAAACAAGAAAATTAACAAACCCAATCAAGAAAACTCAAAACCCATTTCTGAATTTGTGTAAATAACTGAAACCCTAAATCAAATTTCAGAAATAAGTAAAAGAAAAGTAATTGAATTATTGAAGGATATGAGGATACCTGAATGAAGCAGTCATGAAAGAGAAGACGAATTAGGGCAGGAGCTATACTTGGTTTTGATTCATAAAACTCACGAATCATAAAACGAACAATTTTTTCAGCTTGAGGGCATGATCTTCGATAGTAATCAAATTCAAGTTGGAAAGATGGATTCACAGGAAATGAATCTTCAAATGTGTTGTTGTTATTGATTGTAGGATGAAACCATGATGATGAAGATGAATCTGAGATCATTGACAAAATTACAGATACTGAAAGAAACAAAAGACTCCATTTTAGGTCAATCTTCATCATTCTCTCTCTCTCTCTCTCTCTAAAACTCTTTCTCTCACTAGAAACTGAAAACTTATTAGTTAGTTGTAGAGGTTGAGGGTGGGTTTAAATGGAGGAAGTAACAGAATTATGGTTCTTCTATCGTAACTAACATTGGGGGACCACAATTTGCCCTTATTCATTTTTGAAACGTGGCGTCCATCTAACATGATTGGTGGATTATTATCCGTTTTAGACCGTTCGATATTCCCGCTAAAGTAATGACGGTTATTGTGTTTTTATTACCAAATTGGTCACAAATTCATAAAGGCACCCCCCTAATTCTGCTATTGAAACTACTAGAAGGGTAAGGGCGCTACTAAAGGCATTCGGCCTTTGTGTTATAAACGGGCGGCTCTGTTAACACCTGGGTTATTTTTCAAAAAATCTATAAGCACTCAGCTTTTCTAACAACCCATTTAAGCCGAAGTAAGCCACTTCTTTGTCACTCGATCCAATCTCTGCCCAAGCTATTCCACAAAGAATTCCTTTTTTTTTTTGGAAGACGACTACGATCTACGTTCATTGTGATATTTGGCATTTGATACGTCATAGGTGTGATAAGCTCGATAACTGCCCACTCAAACATTAACAACACCGGGCCTATAGCCCAACAAAGACAATGGCCTGAAACTCAACAACTTTATTAATACCTACATAATCCTAATTCAAATAACCAAAGGTTCCACCTTCTCTGGGATTCGAACTGGGACCTCCAGGGATTTCTGGAGTTTATGTCAGCACCTTGGAACCACTTGGGCTACCAACTGTTGACTCCACAAAGAATTCTGGTAAGTCGAGTAAATCTCTTGCAAGAGCTGTTTTCACTTCAACCAAGTTGACTACCCTCCCAAGTTTTCTTAAGCCAACAAGGTGATTATTTGTAGCAATTTTCTGAGCCAATTTCAATCCAACCGAGTCAAGTTGAGTTTTTTGACGTGATATAATTTTTTCAAGCAGAAGTTCCGTATTCTAACTTGGGAGAGTTATAAGTTTGTGTCACTTACAGAGTTGATCAAGATCCAAAGGTAAAAACAAGAATTCAAAATATTTAACGATCAAGAAAATATGTTCCACATATTTAATATCCTCGTGTGTATCTATAGAATATTTTGTAATTATCTAACATATGGTTTGCTAGACTAGTTCGGAGTCTTACGAAATTAGGAAAGCCTTAGATGTCTAAGATTTAACTCATTGAGTTTAAAAGGATAATGTGATCGATCAAACCCACAATTCACAATTGTGCAGATTTATACAGCGAGCTAATTATGGCTTTCTCTGTGTACGTAAGTCAAGATCAATAAGGAGTGATTCTTCAATTGAATAACGTTATATCATCGCTTTTAATATATGAGTTTCAATCTTCGCATTATCATACCGTCGTGGCATTGTAAAAGTTTTATAATGTAGAAAGAGAGTGGTTTTCTTGTTTGATCTTTCCATAAGGTTGCAAGTATTCTTCCCTAAAGTGGAAAGGGTATATTCTAGGATGAGCAAGCTTTTAACTTTTAGATTAATCCATAACATGGGGAAGTACAAGTCATAAAATGATTGATGAAGTCTATCTTGTTGGGTTTAGTGCATGATTGAGCCCATTTCTTGTTTGGATCCACTTGCATCTTGAAATTAATTGAGTGTGAGCTTCACCAACTTATTACTAGGTAAGACTATCTTGTCTTATAGCTAGCACATGGATAGGACCCACCTCTAGAGAGATGACATTCAAAGCTTTTTTTCTCTAGATAATTATCACACATCTTCCAACTAGTGAAACTAAAAATGCTTTATAATAAGTTGCTTGACAACTCAAAGTAAAGTATATGGGGGTGTAGAGAATGTTCCCACACGTGCGCTCACACATGCGAGACAATTGGGCTTTTGACCATTTGGTTCTTTGGGCACTTTGGCTATTTGGGATATTTGGCCTTTGGACTACATGGGCACTTGGGCTACTTGGCCCTTTGGGCCGTGGCACGTGAGCCCGTGTGCTTGGAAGCTTAAAGTGAAATTACTCGGATTAACCTAATTAGTCTTTGAGTTTATCTCAAACTGATTTCGTGGGGTTAATCTAATTAATTTCCGGGTTTATCTCCTTACTTCTCTACCACGTTTCCTAGTCGGTTAGGACTTTTTCTAAGGCTATATATACTGCCCGAAATCAAGAGAGAAAACACACAAGGCAACTTCGGCTATCTTCCTCTCTATGTCTGCTTGAGTTTCGAGTTCTTCAATCTCCATTACTATCTCTGTCAGTGCAGACAGAGGCAGTAAGTTGTGGTCAATCTTTGGGGAGTGAACGGAAACAGTAATTTGCACCAAGGTTACTCTGAATCACTTTCAAGGCAGTGGCCTCCATACCACGACACACCGAAGAAAGTATATTCTAGGATGAGCAAGCTTTAACTTTTAGATTAATCCTTAACATGGGGAAGTACAAGTCATAAAATGATTGATGACGTCTATCTGCAAATAGCTTCATTTAGAGATCAAGTACTCACCCTCATTTTCGTGGGCAAGTTGATAGTGGCGGTCCCAAATAATCCCCCTCCATCTCAATTCTAGATAGAGAAAAAAGATACCATTTCTAAAAAGGGTGGATAATCTCACAAGCAAACTATATATTGAGTTAGTAGTAGTCTTACTTTCTCTCTCTAGCAAGCTCACTCATAAAAAGGATAGATTCTTCATTTTGTCTTGCTCTTTCTTATGAACTCAATTCTCACCCACGCCTATATGTGTTGCCCTTTTCAAACTTACATTAGAGTGGAAGCCAGAGATACTGGAATGGAATAGGAGAAGGAATATGTGGGACCCTTTTCCCTACAACCTGACAAATACTTCGAAATCCAACGGCGAGGAAGCAAAAGAAAAAGTGAAACGTGTGAAATAGTGAGAAGACATCATCCTATGTGTGTGTGTGTGTCATGAGCATAGACAGGAATATTCTCAAGCTAAGTGGTGGCTCATAGCTCTTAATATTTGCTACCCTTCAAGGCCTCTTTTTCCCTTGTGGGGAGACCATTAAAGACCCAAGTTATAAGCAATTGTGCTAGGAACATAGGATGGATTGACCATCTCTCTTTCCTTGCATAAATATCATTTTTTTACCAGAAAATAAACTTAAGAAATTTTTGTAATTGGGAACCTGCATCGTACATAGACAAGGCTCTAGGACTCGACTGAGGTGGTTTAATAAAACGAGAAGAGCAAACCGACAATCTATGCACGACTTATCCATGTAGCGTATCCTTAATAACCTTCCGCAAATTGAAAGGCGAATTAATTCGAAGATTCAATTGCAGACATAGCTCCAAAGCTGTAATTTGGATAAACACTTTTTTTTTTTAAATATCCGGCAATTGATCATGAGAGGGAACAAACTTCACATGTAACGATCTGGATGCTACTTTCTCCCAAACAAAATGATAATCTAGCTCAATATGCTTGGAGTGCCCGTGAAATAGATAACACTTTTGTTTGCCGAATTAAACAAAGTTAATGATCCCAATATTAGTCATCAGTTGATTAAGTCAAATAAGTCAGGAAAAGGTCGAAAGACCAATGGGTTAACCCGTGTCAACTCACTAGGGAGGTGAATCTAAAAGAGCTTTGCCCCTCAAGTCCAGAATTTAGAGACAAACATGAGTTTCCTAGGCGCCTAAGCCATGCACTGGCTTTAGATATAATTAGGTCTGCCCTGAATTGTAGAGAAGTAAGAAGGCATGGGAAAGTAGGAACGGTACCTTGATCCCGAAATCAAGGTCGATCTGTTCCAAAACAAACAAAGCATGGCTTCGGACCACCGACTTTAAGGTGCACCAAACTAACACATAAGAAGGTCGATTGTTAAAGCAAAGTATAAAGGCCCCCACTTATCAAACTTTAAGTAAAAGTGGACAACCAAAATATTGATCTATAAGAATTTTTAAGCCTAAAGTCCAAAAATGGGGGGGGGGGGGG
>BEHA01004542.1:601036-616409 GCA_002897215.1 Eschscholzia californica subsp. californica
GGTAAATAGTCATATATCCACTCCGAAATCAATAAACACTACAATACCAAAACAAAACACATGAAACCGAAAATAAGTCCAAAAGTGTACTTTTTGGTGTGCCCCCATGCTTCAAGCCATTTATTTTCTCTCATTATTGTCCTTTTATAAATATTTTAACCTATAGTTTACCAAAGGTTTACTGTGGTTGAGTTAATAAATATAGGGGTATTTAGCGATACCCCCTCATCCCTAATGTCTAATTAGGGATGCCCCTTTTTTAATTAGATATTAGGGATGCCCCTTTTTTGCACTTAAAAGTACAAAATTACCCTTATCCTTATTATTTTTTCTTTTTTCTTCAATTTCTTATACCTCTTTGATGTTATCCTTACCAACTTATTTTCGTTTCTCATAGTTTTTTTTTTCTTTTATCCATCTTTTTATAATTTACAAACAACATTTATCAAAAAATTAAAATTAATAAATTAAACCAATTCGAAATAAAAATTGTAAATTTTAAGAAAAAAATTTAACTTCACATTTGTTTTTTCATTTAACGTTAAAATTGATATATGTAACTAATTTGAAGAAGACTTCTTGATATCTATCGTTCTTTTTATTAATTATAACTCGTATACATTAAAAAATTAGTAAGTTAAAAAAAATTTATTACAATTTACGATTTTTATTTCGAATTGTTGTGATTTATCAATTTTAAATTTTCGATAAATGTTGTTGGGAAATTAGAAAAAGATGGATAAGAGAAAAATAAATATGAGAAACAAAAACTTGTTGGTAAGCATAACACCAAAGATATATAAGAAATTGAAGAAAACAAATGAAGATAAGGGTAATTAAGTACTTTTAAGTATAAAAAAGGGGGCATCCCTAATATCCAATTAAAAAAGGAGGCATCCCTAATTGGACATTAGGGATGAGGGGGTATCGCTAAATACCCCATAAATATATTCTTTCCATAAATTTTAAGAGAGAAAAATTATGGTCAAAATTTATTTTCAATATTTATTTCCAAAATTTATAGTTGTCAAGGTTAACATATCAAATCAGTCGTTCGTGTCTTAAAAATGAGATTCCCTTCTCTCTGTGTATGTTCTTACAACGTTAATATCTCCACAAACTATTTTGTCTTAAAAATCATTATGAAAATTATATACGTGTTGATTAAATTTTGAATCTTCTTAAAACATTTATTTAATTCTAACAATATACTTAAATGTAACATTTTTATCACTTTTTTTCATAAGAAAAGAAGTTGAATTTTCCATCACTGTAATCTTATTTTCATAAAAAACATAATGTAAACTAATATTTATTTTGCTGACATTTTTAGTATTTTTCTAACATTTTATTGATTCTATTAGCATAATATGCGTGACATATGTTGTGAATTAGTTAGAGTACGTGAATAAACGTGTGATTATTTATCTAGCATCTTATTGATTCTAACAACACTCTTATGTATAACAAATTTTAAACTTTTTTCTAGCATTTTATTGATTTTAAAAAGACAATTATGTACTTACAATTAAAAGATATTTCTAAGTTTTTAAAACAACTTGTATGATGAATCGATTAAGAACAACATAATAATGTATCATATGTTTTCCGACTTACTTACATTATGGTAACCAAATTTTTAACATTTCTCTAGCATTTCTATGATTCTCTTGTATTACTTTCAACATTTTAAACATTTTTTTTAGAATTTTCTTTATTCTTATCACACGTGATGTTTTTACATTGTTATGGACATTTATTCAATCAATGAATGGATTTCAGTGATGCAAATTCTTATAGCTATTACCTTAAAATGGAAAATAACTAAGGTAGATGGCATCAGGTCCAATTTTCACCCATCTCGCTCAAGAGTTTGAGGGTGGGTTCAAGCCTTCTGAAATGCTCTTTGTCATTACTCTATCAGTACACGGAAAAAAGCTACAAATTTACAAAAAGTCAATCATGTTTTAGGCATTTTACTGATTTTAACAACACATTATATCTTTGAATAAAAATTTAATCTTGTTTTAATTTAAAATATGCATGTAAACTGATATATATTTTGCTTACATTTTCAATATTTTTGTAGCATTATATTGGTTTCAATAGAATAATATGCGTTGTTAAAAAATTTTCATAAATTTTCTTGTAACATTTCTTTGATTTTTACATATATTTTGGCAACTTTACCAACATCTTCATATTTTAACAAACATAAATAAGTTGGATTGACTACAATAAAGGTATATAGGTTTCTCGTAAAGTTTTACATTTTTATTCTTTTACACTGATGTTTTCCTATCATTCAATGTTGCCGACATCGTCGTGATATTTCTAACATTTATATGGTATATTCTAGCATTTTCTATTAACTCTCAATATTTTTGACGTATTTCACGATATTTGTACTAAACCTTAGAGTAATTAAAATAAAGGAAAAACTCATTAGAACATAATCAACTACAACATAATCCATTACAAGAACTAATAACTTAAATATTCTTTTTTCCATTTATCCTTCAATGGATCCAGTAACAACCAAGTTAATTCAACCCTCTTCTTTTGTGTTTATTATTAAATATTTGGCTAACATTCCGTGTCTATGTTTATAGTTATACTCGACCACAAATTCATCTATGTGCAAAATCACATAAACACCACAATCTCGTCAGTAAATTTGTAAAATATATTAGTGTTCAACAAATATTTATAATTCATGGAATGATAAAATAAAAAAGGTCAAAGAATCGAAATGTAAAATTTTACGGAAAATCTGTACAGTTCTACTATCGATAAAGTCATTTTGAATGTAACACTGTTATGTTTGTATACTATGTTATGTTTTATCAAAGTTTAGAAAATGTAAGTAAAATTTTCACAATTTATGCAAAATCAAATAAGTGCTACAACAAATTTGATGGCGTTGCCGACTCATAAACAAACTCGTTCCTTCAAAATTACAAAGCATAAAATCTAGGTAAGCTGGAAAATTATAAAACGTAAATATGGTGTTTGAATCAAGAAAGTGCTATGAGAATATACAAAATGTTTGCAAACTGTTAGCAAAATATTTAATACTTTTCATGTAAATTTTCTGAAGAAAATAAGATTGTACAGAGAGAAACAATGGGACAAGATTTGAAGGATTTTTTAGGAAAAAGATTGATATTATAACTTTAAAAATAAGAACAACAAAATCATGCACAGTGCAACAATCTACCGTTGAAAAAAAACGAGAATATGGTAAAAGAAGAAATGTAATCCATTGAGCAACTTCTTCTAGATTTTCTTCATGTGAAGACTAAAAAACGTGGATGATTTTTTCTCTACGTCTTGTCTAGGTTTTCTCTCGGTGAACTGAAGAAGAGAGAGTTATAATAGATTTTCTTTGGGCCAAAAGATTATGGAAACATTCATTTAAAAGGAAAAACAATTTTTCGTAGGGTTGAAAACTTATTATTGAGAAATTATTTTCATGAAACTGAAAAGACAATTGTAACTTCTAATCTAGGTAAGTTTGTTTAACCTAGGATAGGTTTGGTAGTAGTAAAAAAAAGAGATTAGACATGTAAATTACTCACAGTGGATTAATTTTCTATTTAATATTATCTTTGGGCTATATACCCATTGGCCTTGTAATTTTGGACCTAAAACTCACCCTATTAGTTGAAAGGGGGCCAGCAGTTCACCTTTACTTTTGAATTAAAGTTTTTTTTAACCTAAACCTTGAAAACCCCCGAATCCCTCGTCTCACCTCCACATCTTCTCAACTTTTGTTTCTACGAGTTCTTATCTTTCACCTTTGCTATCTCACCTTCCGTTCTTACATGTTTGTTGGGGGTAAGAACATATCCAATGCAAGACTCAAGAAAAACGCTAGAAATCTTAGGTGTCAAGTGTGAAATTGAAGCTTTAAGTGATTTCTTGGCTACATGTTCATTTAGAGATACTCTGTTAGAAAACCTTCTCCAATGCAACACTAAAGAGAAACTCTAAAACTTATATTTTGACAATAAATTAACTGATTTGTTCATGTGGCAGTTAGAGATCCTCAAGAAGACACTCTAAATTTGGATTTTCCTGTTATTCGCTAAGATCCTTGTACCAGAACTTCAAAGTCTTGGGAACTTCAATGTTCTCAAAACTTTTAAAAGATCTGGGACAAAATTATTTTGGTACTTTAAAGTTTTCGAACTTGAAAGTTTTGAAAGATGAAACTCATAAACTTTAAAAATTCTAAAACCTTAGTCTTAGAACATTTAACTAGAACTTTGAAGTATGCTTGGAACTATCATTAGAACTTTAAAGATTCAATTTTAAATCTAAGTCGTTCAAATTAATGGTCGGATTACAACAAGCTAGATTATTTTAGGATTAATTCTGTTTTGGCCCCAATTTGTGACCAAGTCACCGTTTTGACCCCCATAAGTGTCCGGCAGTTCGATTTGGTCCCTAAGGGTCAAATTTTTAACGAAATTATCCTCGGGGCCAAAAAGGAATTATTTCAAAAAAAACAAGTTAAAGGCATAAAAGCCACATCACCTCATTCTTTCTCCTCCACTTCACCTTATCTCTCCTCAATCACACCACCTCCTCTCCACCTCACCTTTTTTTTCTCCGGCGAATGGTTGCCGGCCAGAGTAAAAATTTTGGCAGGTCACCATTAACTTGAAAAAAAATTTCTTTCTCTCTCTTCTTCTTCTTCCTTTCTCTCTCTTCTTCTTCCTTTCTCTCTCTTGTTCTTCCTTTCTCTCTCTTCTTCTTCTTCATTTGTCTCTCTAAAACCTCCAGCGAAGGGGTTCCTTTGCCTGAGGTTTACTCCAACAGACCTTCAAAGGTCTGTTGAAGATCTGTTCAACAGATCCGAACCTCTGTTGAGGTCTGTTCAACAGATCTTCGAAGCTCTGTTAAAGATCCGATTCAATTGACCTTAAAGGGTTGTTGAAGGAGAGACAAAGAAACGAGAGAGAGAGAGAGAGAGAGAAAGGAAGAAGAAGAGAGAGAAAGGAAGAAAAAAAGAGAGGAAGGAAGAAGAAGAGAGAGAAAGCAAGTTTTTTTTTAAGTTAATGGTGGCCGGCCGGAATTTTAATCCGGCCGGCAACCATTCGCCGGAGAAGAAGAAGGTGAGCTGAAGAGGAGGTGGTGTGATGGAGGAGAAATAAGGTGAAGTGGAGGATAAAGAATGAGGTTATGTGGCTTTTATGCCTTTAACCTATTTTTTTTAGAAATAATTCCTTTTTGGTCCACGAGGATAATTTCGTCAAAAATTTGACTATTTGAGGCCAAATCGAACTGCTGGACACTTATGGGGGCCAAAAGGGTGGCTTAGTCACAAATTGAGGGCCAAAAGGGTGACTTAGTCACAAATTGGGGGCCAAAACGAAATTTAATATACTTGACATCTTCATTGATGTCTGGTTTCCAGATCTGGTTTCATCAAGGTCTGGAAAGCAGACGAAATTAGACGTTAAAGGCTTATTTCTAGACAAAACGAGATCTGACTTTGTCTAGGTTTAGTTTCTAGGGGAAGCCAGACCTTTCCAACGAAATGGCTCATTCCCTTTGCAAGAAAGAAATAGAGGGGATGGAGGAAAGAGAGGGGGATGGAGAGAGAGAGAGAAGAATAAGAGAGAGAGAGAGAGGGGAAGAAGAAAAAGTTGAAAATAAAAAATTACGGTTGAAGGTCGTCCACCAAAGATTAACGACCGACAACCTTCTACTAAAAAAGAAGGGTGAGGTGGAGAGCGAAAAGAGATAGAGGGGTGGGGGGAGAGAGAGAGGGAGATGAAGAGAGAGAGAGAGGGACAGAGAGAGAGAAAGAGAAAGAGAGAGAGAGAGAGAGAGAGAGAAGAGAGAGGATCTTTGAAGTTGAAAGTTCTTAAAAAAAGTTGTAAACCAATAACACTAAACTTTGAAGTTGTTACAAAAAGTTCTAAACCAATATCGCTAGACTTCAAAGTTTTTAAATAATGTTCTGAACCAATAACACGGAACTTTCAAGTTCTTAGAAAAAATCCAAACCAATAAAGCTAAACTTCAAAGTTCTTAAAAATTTTAAAGATCTGACAAAAGTTCCGAATGAATATGTCATTGAACAAGTTAAACTCCAAAGATGATGGTGAGTTAAGAGCATCTCCAATGCAAAACTCAATCTTAGAAATTTGGAGTGCCACATAGGATTTTCTGAGTTTTTCTTAAAAAATCATCTCCAATGCAAAATTCAATTAAGAACTCAAAGATGATGTGTCGAGGGTGGAATAGAGATATCTCAAGAGGACACTCCAGAAATAGAGTGTCCTCTTGAGATATCTCTAATTGTCCAACTCATCAATATCTAAATTCCAACCAATAGAAATCAAGTGTTTGTATATTTCCAAAATAACTAACTATTTTTTGACAAAAATAACCATGCCACATAAGTAACATAAAAAAGTTAAGAGTTATGCATTAGAGACATACAAGAATTGAGGATCTCAATCTTTGGTACCTAGGAGTGAGGATCTCAATTGAAACTCGACAAATAGGACGAATAGAGATTTTTTTGAGTTTTCCATTGGAGATGCTCTAAGGATCTCTAAAATAAATCTTGACATGTCATTTTAGAGATTCATGTTGAGTTTTGCATTGGAGATGGATTTTTAAAGAGAAACTCTAAGAATCTATGTGGCACTCTACGTTTTAGAGTTTGAGTGTTGCATTACAGATGTTGCTCTAAGTAAATAAGATTTGGGTATTTCCTAAGTAGCCCCCAACTTTATTACCGGTTTCCTGTCTAGCCCCCTACTTTATCAAAAATACCCAAATGACCCTTTTTTTTCAGTTACCGTCATAACACCGTTAACTAGTTATCACATTCTCTCCTCCATCTCATCACCTCTCTCTGCCACCTCACCTTCTTGCCACCTCACCATTAACTAGTCATCACCTTCTCTCCTCTCTCAATTTTTTTTTTCTTTCCTCTCTTTCTCTAGAACAGATCTAAAGAGAGAGAGAGAGGCATGTTTATCACGAACAGACAGATTTGTTCGTCTGTTCATCACGAACAGCTTTCTCTACATCTGTTCTAGAGAGAGAGAGAAAATAAAAAAAATTTAGAGAAAGAGAGAGGAATTTTTTTTTTTAATTTTTTTTTTTATGTTTGAAGGTGGCCGACCGGAAAATTTTCCGGCCGGCGACTTTCGCCGGTGAAGACGTTGAGATGGCAAGAAGGTGAGGTGGCAGAGAGAGGTGACGAGATGGAGGAGAGAAGGTGATGACTAGTTAACGGTGTTATAACGGAATCTTAAAAATGGGGTCATCTGGGTATTTTTGTTAAAGTAGGGGGCTAGGCAGGAAATCAGTCACAAAGTTGAGGGCTATTTGGGAAATAACCCATAAGATTTTTATTAACATAATCCTAAACCAATGTGCTTATTTTGATTCTATTGTTGAGATTTAATCATTGATCAGCAAATGTTACCACTAATACTCTAGCTAAACCTTCTAGAAGATTAGGCCAGTCTCGTATTTAGCAACTTATGATGTCTCTTTCTTGGCAAAACTGTAATGGAGCAAAACTCCCCTTTGATATGAATGTATAGAGCAGTTTTGGTCAAAAAATTCCTCTAACTTTAGTTTCTTTTTTTTTTGCAATCTACTTTAGTCATTCTACTTGTAGTACTTGAGACACCAACATCCTTCTAACCAATTCTTAACAAAAAAAAAAAATCAAATCTTAAAAGGATTGATCATTTTTGTTGTGAAAAACAAAATCTTAATCATATGCAACACTAGTTAGACTAAAAAGATTGTTTATGCCGGTTCTCCCAGAGTATGATATCATTAATTTTAGACTTCGATTCTACCACCAATTGGATGATAATTGATTATCTTTTGACTATTTCCATAAACAAATGTCTTACTCAGGCCCTAGAAATAAAGGTATGGGTTTTGGTTTGAGAGGGGAGAGGCCCATTTTTGACAGCGACGCATTTGCGTGACACCAAGTTTGGAAGAAAAGAAGACCACGGTAACCATGCCGTTCTAGAACATTAACAAGAGAACTTTTATGGTGAAAAATAACAGATTGATATTTGTACTTCTTTCGAGTCGGATAATTTAAGTATTTAACAGTACTCTCTTATCAAACAAATTCACATTCATCACTCTAAAGTCCAAAAAAGATACGACGAGAAAGCATAGCAATAGAAATGGAATTTGATGACCCTAGTTTAAATGCAATTCTATTAACAAGTACTATAGTAATAAGTATTCAATCAAAAATGGATACACACACATCAAACCTATTTGACTACAGGTCGGGCACAACCAAACCAAAACCCATCTCCAAATGTTACAAATCTCTCTCCCTCTCTCTGTCGCGCGCTCGCGCTCTCTACATCATACTCGTCCCTCCCTAAAACTCAACTTCTACTTGGAGAAAATTGGCAAATTTACAAGTAATTTAGGTCACTCTACACGTATCGACAGGCTTCCAAATAGTTGTAATATTGGGGAAGAAAGCAAAAAATGCCAAGTCCCTATTTGCTTGCTCTTTGTTCAAGCCTAAGTTTCTTTAGGACAATCAATGTTTTGTATCTAATCCTTGCTCAATGAACTTTTCTTCTAATCCCATCAAAATCTTTTCCACTTCAAACAATACAAAACTTCTCAATATCTCTCAATTTTTCTTAAATGATTAGTTTGTGAGGATGATGACAATAATGGTGGGGATGATGATTGTGACATTGCCGAATAAATATAGGTCGTCAAGTGCTTAGATTCAGCCTTCCATAAAAGCTCAATATCTTGCGCAATTTTTCTAGCATCCATGGAGGTACCAAGTAGCCCGCGTTTAGTGAATCCGACAGAGTAAAGTCCGTACTCTCCCTTCCATCCATTTGGGAATGGTTTTTTTGGTAGTCCATCCGTATCTGAAAACAGTTCTGTATCCTGCAAAATTATTTAGGCTTCGATTAGAAAACAGTAAAGCTCGCTCTGAAGTTAAAAGAAATATAGCTAATTCACATTTCTTTTGTTCTTTCATAGAATTTAAGTTCATAACTAATTACTAAGAAATAAAATAAAGCAAGAAAAATTTACCTTTAACCAAGAGGGTACATTGCTTTTGTAACCCGTCGCTAAAATTATGGCATCAAAATCTTCTGCTTTCCCATCTACAAAGTGAACCGTATGAGAAGATAGACGCTTTATTCCACGACAAACCTGAATCCATCAATCAAACTTAGTTAATTAGAAATGACTTAGAAAGTTTCGTTATGTTTCTTTTGTAATAAAAAAATAAACAATTTTTTTTTTCTTTTAGTGAAATGACTTCTATCTTTTTCTTTTCTGTCCTTTCATATTCGGGTTGTTTTCAAGAATCATGCTAGAAAATTCATTTCCAAACACCGCCTCTTCTTTATCTTTTTAATGTGTTAAAGGCGCCTCATCCAAGGCAAATTTGAGCGAGAATTTGTAAGGAAATGAGACACCTTTACTCGAGGGGTCTTTAAAAGTCACCTTTAACCAAATGCTAACTTATAATATGAAATTATTTCATTAGAAAGTTGTTCTAACCTTGATTAGACCATCTCTAATACTTGCTAGAGTACCGACATCGAGAACGGGGGTTTTGCCAGCTTTCATCTTGAGTTCAATTGGACCAATTTTAGGTCGTAAAAGACCGTGCCGAGCAGTATCACCAAGGAAGAACCAAGAGAGAAATAACAAAAACCGATCAACCCAACGTACATGAAGCCACTTGAGTAACCACATGGACAACCCAAAAGTTGATACCCCCATCATCTCTCGTGGCAAGACGTGCACCTGCAGGGCCAGTCCAAAATCTTTTTTAAAAAGAATACTAAAAAAGCTTACTAAAGATGACATAGTGGGATCATGACCCCCCACAACCCATGAACACTTCCACCCCATAATCCCCATTGTACCTCTTCCAAAAAAGATAAATTTCTTCAATGTTTTTATTCATCATTATTTTAACAAAAAGAATTGGGGTATTATGCTATTGCACTAAGAGTTTTTTTTTTTTGTAAATCAGTGACAACATGCTCTATACTTTTGATTTTAAATTATTGAGATTTTCTAAGTACAACTGACGATTGTTTGATTTGAATTTAGACTCTAGTGCAAAGAAACATTTTTCTAAGAGAGAGATAGAGTATTTAGGATCATATAAAAAGTCTTTAACTAGTTTTTCCTGTGCCAGAGAAACCCAAGAAAGTAAAAGATCGAAGAAAATTTTTATTAATCAAAAAGTTGTTTTTGTTTTTTGATCAAATCTTTGGAACTCATAATCACAAGTAACATTAACATTGAATTTGACATTATTGTATTTAAAAAACTCTGGCATGACAGTGTCACAAAGGAATAATCTATCAGTCAAAACAGACTTTAGAACCTAGATTTGAAAAAGAACAACTCAAAATCTTGATTTGATCTTCCTTTTTTTTGCTAAAAAAAGTATACCAAATCACTATCCCAAATTGAGTATGAAAGTTTTTTGAAAATTTTGGTGTTCATGTTTTGATAATCCAAAAGAAGAAAGTAATAACTAAAGAGAATAAGTTCTAACTGTACTCACGGTATCTCGAACGACGAGGGAAGGACTAGCATTATAGTTGCAGAGATCCAAACAAACTTCCATTCCTGAATTTCCACAACCAACAACTAAAACTTTTTTTCCATGAAAAGCGTCACCGCTTTTATACAAACTTGTATGAACAATAGGCCCAACAAATTGATCTATGCCTTCGATATTTGGTACTACAGCTTCTGCATTTTCGCCCGTAGCTACCACTAACCATCTACTTACGTACTCGGTTTCCTCCTCATTAGGCCCTTTAGTTCTTATCCTCCAAAGCCCAAGAGTTCGATCATATTCAGCCCGTTCAACCGTCTCATTGAACTGTGGATTTAGATCAAATCTCTTAACGTAAGCCGACAAGTAGTCAATAAATTGTTGTTTAGATGGATAAGTAGGAAATATGTTGGGAAATGGCATTAGAGGTAGTTCACAAAATTGTTTAGGAAGATGAAGGCGAAGCCGGGTATAAGATTTTAGTTGCCATAAAGAAGCTATACAGTTAGCCCTTTCTATGATCACACTAGGAACTCCTCTTTCCCTTAGACATGCTGCTGCAGCTAGACCGGATGGGCCGGCACCAACGATTACCGGCCCGGGTACACATACTCTTCTTACCTTATTTATCATCTTCTCCCCATATAATGGATCATGAATCATTTTCCCTTCAATTTCTCTCAAGTAGTCCATGGCCAGAATTGATGTTTGCAGTACAACTAACTTTTGTATAAAGTGTGTCCTTTCAGAGTTATATATGGATCATGAAAAATTGAAGAAAAACAGAGAAACCCAAGTTGCAAAATTCTTCTCAAAGAAGTCCTTGATTTAGAAGATTAGAGTGGGTAAACTATGGATTTTGCTGGAGGTCTTGTGTGGAAGATTTAATCTTTGTATTGGAGTATAAAAGTTTTGAGTGAGGAAGAGAGTTAGAGAGGTCTTCAATGAAGAGAGAGTGAGAGAAAGAGAGATAAGTAGAGAGAAAGTGAGAACAGATCTAATATATATATGGGGAAGGGAAGCCAAGGGTAGAGAGGGTAAAGCTAGTGGGACATGGTCTATAGTTATTTTAGTAACTACCTGAAACAACTAGCTTAACATTCTTTTCTTCATCTACCAAACAAACTCATTTTTCATGCAAGATTGTAATATATTGGTTGTGTTTTGATTCACTTTTGTGTTATATAATTGTCAACTTATACTAGTTTCATATAGGGATGGTTGATAAAACTTTAGCTATTTTTATTTGCTTTCCCAAACCTAAATTTTTTTCTAAGATTGGACAATTTAAGTAACTTGCTAAGAATCTAATAGGAAGGCACATACTTGTACCATTAGTGGTACTACCTTATAACCTTACCCAATTAATACAATATAGGGTTCCAGCTGCTCCATTAGTTTTCGTTTGAAATTTAATTAGGGTTTTGCAAGTGCTTATTCGGTTCTTCGCCCTTTTGTGTACTTATAACTATAGGCTTGTACATTAAGAAAGTTTTACAAAATTTGACTCCAAAAGGAATTTTTTTCTGAGCTATAACCAGAACTTTCATTCATACGTTGGAATTTAATCCAAAACATTACGTGGTTTGAGTCTTTTGACTCCTTCGAATACAACATGGATTTACTAAAGTAAATTATAACATGAAACTTACAAAAGTAAAGACAACAGGAAGGGAAAGGAGTACAATATTGCAAAAATAAAATAAAAATATTCTAAAGATCACGAAAGAAGACCCTAACGTTAAGATCTTTTTACTAGATTTTTTTTGTTCCGTTACTTTAAGAGCTAAACTTTAAATATTAGTTGTTTACTTTTCTTCTTCATCTTCTCTTTATCTTCACCAAACACCACCATTCTCTTTCACCCACACACTCTCTGTTTTTTTTTTTCTCTCTGAGTCTCTCTCTTTATCTCAATCTTATGTAAATACGTACAAAGTATTATTTTAGAATGGAAGCTCAGGACGTTCCTATATTATTGGCATATCATTTTCCAATAAATAAAATTTTTAAGAAGGTTTTTATTTCTATGTACAAAGTATTATTCTAAAATTTATGAAGAAAATAAAAAAGTAGACTCTCAAAATAAATACTAAACATATAGACTTCTTCGACTCGAGTAAAAAAATTTTAAAGGAAAAAGCCAATTATTTATATGAAAAAATAATTTTTTTTTATAAGAAATAGATGTTTTGGAGACAGACAAATTAGATTAGGAGTTCGAGAGGAAAATAAATAGAGGTTCAGGAGAAATCCGCAACACTGAAGAGATAAGGAAAAAAAAACATTTGTGTGATGGAAAAACATGTGTCAGAGAGAGAGAGAGAAAAAATGTCGAGGTAGAGAGTATGTAACTTGTAAAGAAGAAAACAATGACTCCTTGTGGTGGGGACCAAGTGCGGGTACACATCCCCCACCCCCTAACACACGGGCTTGACAATAATTTTAGGTAAACCCAAAGTCGTAATTAGTGGATCTTTGAATTTGACTAATTTATGAGTAGATTTGTCAGAAAAAGTCCCTGGGCCAGATCTTTGATTAAAAGTTCTTAATTTTTCATAAAAAATGAATAAAGCGTTCCTTTAAAGTTCTTAAAAAAAGATCTGACCCAATAACACGAAACTTTAAAATTCTTAAATAAAGGTCTGAACCAATAACACAGAGCTTCGAAGCTCTTAAAAAAAAAGGTCGAAACCAATAACGCCAAACTTCAAAGATCTTAAGAACTTTGAAGATCTGACAAAAGTTCTGAACAAATAACCCCCACTAAAGGTCGTGAAACGTTATTATATTTAATGAAGAAGGATGTACCAAGTAGAGACAAATGACGGTTGCAACAAGAACACCACCAAGTATCTCGGAGGAGAAATATGAATGTCACCAAAGACTTTGACATTTGATTTTAAAGATGAAGATTGAGTTATTTCATAACTTTATCTTCTTGAGCAAAGATAAATCAGTCTTTTATTTTCCTTGCATCTTCATTTAAAAATTAAATGAAAGTTGTTGTATGATGCCCCTCTCTCTTTCCCTTCTTTAAGACATCCTCAATTTGGTGAAATGGAAGAAGAAGAAACCTATGAAGAACCGCCATCATAACAACTGCTTCTTTTCCCCCTTCTTCATCACTAAAAGACGAAGAAAGTTGTAAAGAAACAAAAGAAAAACTAAATCAATACTAAAATAAGGAAACTCTCCTTCAATTGTGAAGGAGATTCCGGTGAGGGACCCCTCCGCCGGAAATCGATGATCTCATAAACTACTCTCTGCAAAAATGTTTTAGAGAGAGAGAAAAAGAGAAGAAAAGGATGAAGTTTTCTCCTCCCATATTGTTAGAGGAAAATTTCTTGAAACTTTTTATGTTATTTGTTTTTCAAAAGCCCATAAGTTCCAGAGAGAGAAAGAAAGAGAGAGAAAACGGTGGGGACTGGTGGGGAAGATGCGTTCTGTAATTAACGCTCTACGAGTGTAAACACATTACATATTGAAACAATTGCAATTTAAAAAATGATTATTTGAGTCAAAATATTAAAATTATGTTAGTGCGATCTGACCAAATTTATCACAAGAACTAAAATCACGATGTGAGCAATGATTTCTAAATGTACAATGAGTTTCCGAGATTCCAAATTGATATTAAGACCGTTACAACAAAAGTTTAACACTACTCCATGAAGATTTGAAATAGATTTAGGAACAGAAAGAGAGATCTGAAACACTTGGCTTTCTCAAACACTTAAAATCAATTTGAAAACAAGTGTGTTGAGATCAAGTATTTAGTTATGGTGTCAAATATTGGTCAACCTTAACCACTGAAGAAGTCAACCTTGATCTAAGCAACACATGTTGGAACTCCAAATTCGCACGGGCTAGACTTTGATGGAATCCACAGAAAGGTGGATCCGGAAGAGCTCTGTCACATGAGCCTTGGAACAAGAGGGCGACACGATTTTCTTAAGGACCTTGAGCTTTGTCATGACTTGAATTCCAGAAGAATGGTGGACTCGAGGCATCTCTGTAACATGTGCTCTAAAATAGAATGTCTGTATAAGTAAGCTCTACATGTTGAGTTCTTTTTCCTGTAAGAAATGTCGGCTACGCGGAAGATAAGTTAGGATCGTATTTCCACTTACCATATAAAAAAGATACAATCATATGACCACCATCCAAAAGATTCCATTAATGGCCCAGTAATGTTGCCTTTGTTAAGGCGACGATTGACCCCCGCCACATAAACCTACATAAACGGCACAAGTTTGGACTGAAGGGATTTGATGTTTAACCTTTGATTTCTCATTGACTCTTAACTTACAACACTGAACAAACTTTAGCTTCAAAATGTCTTCACAAGCACCCTCCTTCCTCAAATCAAGTAACCAACAACAAGAAGGAAGCAATAAAGTTGAAGGTAAGAAGGGCGATTCTTCGCGGGATAACTGAAAATCCATTTTGTGCCATCATTACTTTGGTGCTAGAGGAATGGGATGTCACTTCAGCAACCCCAAGATGTTCGTTGCAGATGATTCAAATATTGGTCATCAGTTGATTAAGTCAAGAAAAGACTAAGAGTATTATAGGCGCCTAATCCCGTGTCAGGTCCCTAAGGAGGTGAATCTGAAAGAGCTATATCACTCAAGCGCAAAACTAGGGGTTGACACGAATATTGTAGGCGCCTAAATCCTGCTCTGGCTGAAATTATATTCAGTTTCACCCTGGATTTTGAAGAAGTAAGGGAGGTTTACGGAAGTAGGGTCGATACCTTAAAATCACGAAATATGGAAGAGTATAAGCGTA
>BEHA01004542.1:629906-644311 GCA_002897215.1 Eschscholzia californica subsp. californica
AATAGTAAGTTTGTCGGGCTTTAGGTTGTAAATTGTTGGGCTTTAGGCCCCTTTAATTATAGGTTTAACTTAAGCGATTATCGTGCTTATCACATCTTGATGATGTATCAATGCCTTGTAATCACTAACATAGATCGTAGTCAATTTCTCAAAAAAATAAATAAAATATATATTACATTTAATTGTTTGTACTTTGGATAAAACATTCACTGCAATTTTGATTTGAAGCAGTTAGAAGTTTAAATTAGGCGATTATCGTGTTTATCACATCCCCGTTGATGTGTCATTGTAATGACTTTCATAGTCACTTTTCACAAAAAAAAAATCCATTAAACCTAACTAATTAATATCGATCGATACCACTTTTAATGCCATTAATTTCACCTGGCTTATATTTTTGAGTGCTCTTAAATCAAATTGTAAGAAATTTATTGTTAACATTCACAAATGTTTCTTCGGTAATTAATTTTTAATTTTCAAAGTTAATCTATTCAACGTAGTAATTTTGATTAGAAGGTGAAATCCGTTGGAATCGGAGCCGATTTTGGCTTGACTAGACTCGTCAAACTCAAAAAGTAAGTGCATCATTGCGTTCATCTCGTCGAGCTATTCAACTAAGAGCAAAGAATCACCCGAATTCGATTTCGGATGAATGAGAAATTCAAGTCTAAAGTTTGGATGAAAATCGGTTAAGTTAATTGACAAGGTTAGATTGGAGGGCCATTTGGACAAAGTGAGCATGTCCAGATCTGGACGACTCACGTTCTACCCGAGCGAATCCAACAGACTCGCGCTGATATCTTTGGGATGGCGTTGGGACGCGACCTGAATCGTTAAATCCGCGAGATCCAACGACGCGTGTCACCTTCGAGTCGGGATAGTGGTGGGATTTTGTCAGGTCTTGTCTAACGACCACCTGGTTGTTTCGTTGGGCAGTTTTCGGGCTAGATCAAATGCCATCTAACGGCGGGTGTTTTCTCCGTGATTTTAAGCTAGATCTAGTGCTCCAGATTGTCACTGACTCTAATATGGACAATTATTTCAAGTTAAGCCTGCCATTTTGAAAGGATACGTCCATTGATCCCAAAAAGGCACTTGTTCATTTCGATTCTTATTTAAACAACTCAAACCTACTTCTTTTTTCATTCAACTCATTATCTTCTTCTCTTTTAGTCTCTTTTGAAATCAGTATTCTAGTGTGTTTGGAATATAATTCGGATTTCAGAAATATTCTTGTATACTTAAAATTCTGAAGAAAGAAGCATCCTGAACGAATTCTATCTATTCTATTCTCTTCTTCTGAAATCAATATTCTGGTGTGTCCGGAATATAATTCTGATTTTAGAAATATTCTAGTGTGTTTGGAATTCCGAGAGAGAAGTATCCGAGTGAAGTTAAAACATTCAAGTGTCTAGAAGATCCATTCATATCAGACCAAGAGCTCATATTATTTGCAAAGGTTCGTCCGCTTCCTGAATATAGAAGTTATTTTAAATTCTGAAAAGATAGTCGCTGTATCCCGAAGGCATTCACCTTAACTGTTGGTACTGTTACGGGGGTGTAAAATGTCTTTAAAAAATGAGAATTTATTCTCGCCTTGACTCTATAAATTCTTCTTATCCTCCAATTTTATTTTTTTTTGTCTATCTCGGTTATTCCGAAAGAATGATTACTGATAAGTCAGTATTCGTTTATTGTCTATCTCTCTATAACGTAGGGAATGGAAGTTTCCTGCTCTTTCTTAATTAAGACAAGACAGAGATGAAGTGAACTCGACTCATAACCAGAGTAACAACAAAATCTTCATGATAGTATCCACTACATATTTATATGGTAATCAGAATAAGAAAAGTCTGTATTTTAATCAAATAATTGACCAGATAAACCTGTTAATAAGACATTATCAAAAGAAAAAAAATTGCATATCGATTTCTGCAAAATTCTAAATTAACGATTTTCACGATTTCTCTCTCTCTCTCTCTCTCTCTTGATAAGCTTTCTCTCTGTAAAATGAAAATTGTTGATAACTATTTCGTAAACTTTGGCGAGCTTTTTTTGACCTGTATTAACTTTCTTATCGTAATAAGCCTCATATTAATCCATTCAATCACATCAACTCATATTAATCCACCCATTAACATCAACTACTTTAAATCCGAAAAATTAAGTTGTAGTGAGGTATTGTAAACCGTAAAAAGTGTCTGCGGTCAAAGGGCTGATACTCAATAGGTCGATATACGAGGACAACGAGCCGATTCACCAATCGATCTGTCTAGTCAGATCTTGTGATGGCAGCGACGAACATTAACGAAGATATATGCAAACAAGAAAACAGAAGGAAGATCGTGAAGCCCCTAGGATATCAGGGTGGTTCCGCCCAAAAGAACCTTGATGGTCTCGTTAGCAACTGTAAATAAATAATAAGTAGAATAAGTAAGTTAGCAGAAAAGTCACTGTGTTGAGAGTCTAATCTGGCTAGTAGAGGGGTTGGGACTCGATTGTACGAGATGGTTTTGTTACTTTGAGTGGATAGGAACCTAGAGTCTCTAAGAGAAAGGCGTACACGGTCCTTGTGGGAGGTGAGAGTAATTCGGATGCGCAAGAATAGACAGTTGAAAGGTATCATTAATGACGAATGATCGGGCGTGATGTGTCAAAAATTTTGGCATCTCATTTATCATCGAGTAAAGCTCAAGTTCTTGACTTTTCCTCCTGCTGCTCAGATGGAAGCTCTGTAGGAGGGTGTACTTGCAACACATTCCGACGATCAAGTGTGCGAGTATGAAGATAAGGGAGTAAGAAGTCAAGATATATTCAATTTCCTTCCAAGAAGGGTTATCATGGACTATTCATAGCTTTGCATGGTCTAGATTGACAAAGAGTTAGGGGCGCTAGTGGCTAGGCACTTCTTATCTAGATGGGGGGCTAAACTATCATAATCAAGTGTATTTGATCATCTTAATCTATCACAATATTATACATAAGAGTTATAGGTGTGGAGACTTACGTAATGTGAGAATAGTCCCACATGTGATTGATTTAAAATCCACACATGCTCTATGTCATCTGAAAAAAAAAAAAACGCGTGTCAGGCTCAAGTACGTCATACGTGAGGGGACGTGTGAGAATAGTCCCACATATGAGAAGGAGTATCTAACAATCAAGCATATAGTGTATATGTTCTCTCCACTCATTGCAAATTGCTTTTGATTTGGATGACCGGCGACTTAACACATAACTATATTTACATCCTTCATTTAATAAAGATCATATATATCACACCCTGTAAATTGTGACAGATGTTTAGGTATTACCAGCATTGTTGTCAACTATAGTCTATACATCGTGAATAGGTAGGTATGAATGTATGATCATTGTTCCATTATGCACAAAATAATAATCTAAGCCAATTAAATAATTACAATATTTATAATAGTATTAGTTCTATGGATTTGTTTAGATAGGAATCAAACGTAAGTTTATAAACAGTGACAAAATTAATTGAGAGGCGAGAACCAAATTTTTTCTTATTCCCTATTTGAAATGACAATTAAACGTAATTTATTTATTTTTTTTCGAAGAGAAGCATAGTTTATTAAGACTTTATAATAAAATCTAAAGGTTGAGAGTGGATTATTTTTCGGCAATATGCTATTCCCCTTGTATATATATATATATATATATATATATATATATATATATATATATTAATTTAATTAAAGTACTTAGAGCTAAAGAGAAAGTTTAACGTCATGTTTCCTCATTGCATTTTTCAGCAAAAAAGTGAGCTAGACGTTTCGACCAAGACATTTATTTTTGTAAAGACTTATACTTTATATATATGACTGAACCTGTACCAAAATAATTGAAATTGCAACAATTTTAGCTACATGAATTGGAGAAACTAGAGAAATCGACAATACAAATACACTGTAAAGTTTAACAGCCTAACAGGACCAAGTCAAACTATTTTGAATATAATTTTATTCGTATAAAGAATAACACTAACTAAACAAAAAGGGTTAGTGGGAACTGAAATTAAAACAATTCAGTTAGTGTGAAGATGAATCAATAAAAAGTAAGGAAAAACAAAGAAAGAACTAAACTAAATAAACTAATAACTTGGGTATGAAGTTTTCATTGTTTTCATACTTCATTCCAAAAGTGAAAGTTAATAGAGGGCGGAAAACAAAAAATCATGCATGTAAGTGGGAGATCTTTCATCATTCTCTTGCATCTTAATTTAAGAAATTTTATCTTTTAATGCTTTTGTTCAAATAAAGTAAAAAAGATACCACCCTTTCATTTTACCAAGTGAAAAACATAGGATGAAAGGGTGGTTGACTTATGGAGAATGAAGGGTTACTGTTTAATTTAAAATATGGAGATAGAAAGAAAAGAAATGATTTCTTTTTATTTATAAAAATGTTGTAAGTGCAAATGTATGGGTCAATCCAGCCATAAGCTAAAATAACCATAACATTCAAATTTTAAAGGATTCTTTTTTTTCTTGTTTTTTCTTTGTGTTGGAATCGGAGCTGATTTTGGCTCGACTGACTCGTCAAACTCAGAAACAGAGTGCACCATTTCGTTTGTCTCGTCGAGCTCTTAGATTTAGAGCCAAGAATCACTCAAATCCGATTCCGGATGAATGAGACATTCAAGTTTAAAGTTTGGACAAAGGTCGGTTAAGTTAGGGACTAAAACGTCAACAAGACAAGTTAGATTGGGGACCATTTGAGTGAAATAAGCACGTCCAAATCTGGACGGCTCGCGTTCACTCCGTGGGATTTCGCAAGATCTTATGGTCGAGCGTGAGGGTATTCGGGATAGCTTAGGTTGTGGTCAGTAGCGTTGGATCCGCAAAGATCCAACGGAGCGTGTCACCTCTGCGTCGAGTTATTGGTGGGATGCTCTCAGATTTCGATCTGACGGTCATCTAGCTGCTTTGTTGGGCATAGTTCGGGATAGAACCGACGCTATCCAACGGTGGGCGTTTCTTCCGCGGGTTTTGAGCCAAATCGGACGCACCAGATACTTGCCGACAAAACTAGTTAAATAACCAACTCTAGTCAAAGAGTTGTTTCCCAATGACCAAGCGATATGTCCCAAAAACAATGAGATGTGCCCCAAATGAAGTGCCTAATGATTCCTATATAAACAACTCAAATTCATTCCAAAAATCATTCAATTCATCCTCCTCTTATATTCTTTTCTAAAATCAGTATTCTGGTATGTAGCTGGAATATAAACTTGATTTTAAAAGTA
Organism: Eschscholzia californica subsp. californica; assembly: GCA_002897215.1. NCBI lineage: Eukaryota > Viridiplantae > Streptophyta > Magnoliopsida > Ranunculales > Papaveraceae > Eschscholzia > Eschscholzia californica. The sequence continues at coordinate 635,175 of BEHA01004542.1, forward strand.
CTCTGGTATGTGTTTGGAATTCTTAAGAGAGAAGTACCAAGTGAAGTTATAACATTCAAGTGTCTTGAAGATCCATTCGCATCAGTTCAAGAGCTCATATTATTTACGAAACTTCCCCCGCTTTCAGAACATAGAAGTACCATATTAAATTCTGAAAGGATAGTCGTCGTACCTCGAAGGCACACACCCAGGGGCGACCCCACGTTGGGGCCCGTGGGGTCACGTGCCCCCACGCTTCCGATTTAAAAATGTATTTAAATCCAAAATTTCGAGGGTTTTGTTTCTTAAAATGTAATAAATCGCTAAAGTATATCACAATATAACACTTGGCTAGACGGTACCGTGAGTAGTTGTGCGCTATGAAGGTCATAACTTCGAATCCCACAAGCCACCCACCATCATGTTTTTTTAGGTAATTTGTTTTTGTCTCAGGCTTGTTTGAAGTTATCTTTTTCGCAACTCAACTTCTCTTTTGAACTCTTATTTTCTAATTAAATATTTTATTCTTTTGTAAATTCGAGTTTGACCTCTCTTTCTAATAAAATTCATCCAATCTCCGGAAGAGTTATTTACATCTCCATATTATCTTATGTTCTCTTCATCCTCATTAATATGTATAACTTAACTGTTTGTGCTAATTATTTATAATTAGATTATAGGCAAAGCACCCACGGTTAGTCGTGGCCTAATTAGATGAGAGTATCACATATAAAGATCATTAGTTTGAACGAGACAAATTTTTTTTTTTTTAGTAATTCACACTTATAACTGATTTTGGTAGAACTTAAATGAAACTCGACAATTCGTCATCTGTGATAGTATTTATTATTTATTGTTTAATATAATTAAATGTGCCCCGACATAACAAAACTTCTCGGTCCGCCACTGCACACACCCTAACTGTTGGTACTGTTACGGGGGTGTAAAATGTCTTAAGGAAAGAGAATTTTATTCTCGCCTCGACTCCGTTAATTTTTGTCTGACTCGGTTAATCCGAAAGAAGGAATATTGATAAATCATTATTCGCTTGTCGTCTATCTCTCTATAAATTAGAGAAAAAAACTATGTCTTAGTCAAGACAAGATAGAGAGAGATCGACTTATCGACTCATTACCAGAGGAACAACATTTTTTTGCAAAGACTACTTCATTAATAAACAAGAGGAACTTCATTTTGTTACCGTACTTATGCCAAAAGGAAGGATGGGACTAAAGTTCAGGTAGCATTACAATTATTAGAACGTGGCCATTTAGTTGCACTACTGGTTGAAGTATTTCCTTTGCAAGATATATGAGAGAATTCAACCCCATTGAACAGCGGAGGGAACTATCTTATTGTCTTGACGTGAGCTTTCGACTAACAGTGGATCGTATTTCTGGAGTTGTTAATGTTGGGGGCCCTCTTTATGTATAGGATTTCCCATACTCCTTGTTTGGGGAAAAAATAGAAACTTCTATTTTTTCAAGCCTAAAAATGAATTCTTATTTCTATTGGTAAACCTCCTTATTTGTCATTATAAATAGGGAATGAAAGGGATGAAATTATTCATACTTTTAAGTCAGAAAGTATCCTCCCAGTTGGGAGAGTTAGTAGAGAATCCTTTCGAATCATATCCTCTCAGATTAGAGAGAGATAAAGATCAGAGAGATGAGAACAAAGAGAGGTCAGAGAAAGAGAGATTTCTGAAGTGGTTCTTTCAAGAGAGATTGAAAGAGAAGAATATTGGTTTGAAGAAAAGAAGATTATTAATCTTGTGAAGCAATTTAGTTTGTGGTTATCTTCTTCAACCTTTAGTAATCTAGGATTTGTTCAAATCCTAAGGAGTAAGAGATTTCTATTTCTTTGTTTCTTTGTTCAGTTTATCCACCATAGTTTTGGTGAGTTGTTATCCAAGAGTGTTTCTACACATCTTGAACAATTGGTTTATCCACCATAGGTTTGGTGAAAAATTGTGTAACCCATTATTATTATTATAGTGGAAGATTTCTGGACTAGCTAGGTCTCGTGGTTTTTTACCTCTATCTTGGAGGGGTTTTTTGCCACGTTAAATACTTGGTGTCTCTAATTTTACTTTCGCATCGTTTATCTTCATATTCTTGAACAAGTTAATTAGGTTATTTTTCCTAACAAGTGGTACGAGAGCTCAGGTTGGATTTATTGTTCAAAAATATGAAAGTGAATACTAATCGCATGATTAGTTTAGATGGAGAAAACTACTTGATGTGGAAAGCAAAAATGAAATATTTGTTATATTGCAAAGACCTAGCTGCACCCATTGAAAATCATAGTACAAAACCGATGAAGATGGATGAAGAAAACTGGAAGGTATTAGGTCGTAAGGTTGTTGGATTTATTCGACAATGGGTAGAACCCAGTGTTTTTCATCATGTATTGACGGAGACTTCCGCTTTTAGTCTATGGAGGAAATTAGAAGAATTATATGATCCGAAGACAGCTGCCAAGAAGGCTTACTTGTTCAGAAAGCGAGGAAAATTACAATATAAAGAAGGAACCTCAATTGCTCAACACTTGAATGAGATGAAAAGGCTAGTAAATCAGTTTTCTGCAATGAACTTAGTTTTGGATGATGAGTTGCAGGCCTTACTTCTTCTAAATTCTTTACCAGATAGTTGGGAGACATTGGTGGTGTCTCTTAGAAATTCTGCTCCTGATGGCATAATGCGTATGAATGTAACAGGTAGTTTGTTGAATGATGAAACAAGAAGGAAATCATCGTCAGACGAGTCTCATTCAGAGGAACTTGTTACAGAAAGACGGGGGAGAGGTAAAAGTAGAAAACCTCATAACCTTGATAAGTGAAGAGGGAGATCAAAACCAAAGAAAGAAGTTAGATGTTTTGGTTGTGGAAAAATGGGTCATTACAAGAGTGATTGCAGGAAACCAAAGAAGGAAAATAAAAAAGATGATGAAAAACAAGATAATGTTGCGCCAGTTGCATCAGGTGATGACATTATCTTACTCTCAGGTTGTGGAGACACTTGCTTAAGTATGACTGAGTCAGAACTAGAAACAACATGGTTGGTTGACTCAGGTGCTTCGTATCATGCTACTGCATGTAAGGATTTCTTTAGATCTTACATAACTGGTGACCTTGGCAAAGTCAGGATGGGAAACTTAGGTTTCTCAAAAATCGTAGGAATTAGAGAAGTGAAAATTGAGACGAGCACAGGGAGTACATTGATTCTTAAGGATGTGAGACATATACCAGATCTTCGATATAACCTAATCTCTACCGGAGTATTAGATGATGAAGGGTACCACAGTCACTTTCGTGATGGAAAATGGAAGCTCACAAAAGGGTCAATGGTGATAGAAAAAGGGAAGAAGTGTTGTACTTTATACATGACTCAAGTAAAACTGTGTAAAGGAGAATTGAATGCAGTTGAAAAAGATTCTTCCACTGATCTTTGGCATAGAAGACTCGGGCACATGAGCGAGAAGGGACTTCAAATCCTTGCTAAACGACAAGACTAACCGAACATAAAAGGTATAAATTTAAACACTTATTCTCATTGTTTAGTAGGAAAGCAACATAAAGTTTCCTTTCAAAGGAACGCACCTAAAAGAAAATCCAGTGTTTTGGAGCTCGTTTATTCTGACGTTTGAGGACCTTTAAAGGTCAAAACACTTGGTGGTGCTTTGTATTTCGTTACTTTTATAGATGATGCTTCCAGGAAAGTTTGGGCATATGCCATAAAGACCAAAGATCAGGTAATTACAGTTTTCAAGAATTTCCACAACATGGTAGAACGGGAGACAGGAAAATCATTGAAGTGCATTCGCACTGACAATGGAGGAGAATACATCGGGTCGTTTGAAGAGTATTGCAAAACCCACGGTATTCGACATGAACAAACAGTTCCCAAAACTCCACAACAAAATGGTGTAGCAGAACGCACGAATCGCACTATAGTGGAGAGGATCAGATGTATGCTCTCAGAAGCTAAGTTGCCTAAAAGCTTCTAGGGTGAAGCAATGCGTACTGCATGTTATCTGATCAATTTATCACCTTCAGCACCATTAGATGGAGATGTAGCTGAGAGAGTGTGGGCTGGGAAAGAAGTCAGTTATGAACACCTAAGGGTGTTTGGTTGCAGGGCTTTTGTGCATATACTTAAAGATCAAAGAGCAAAGCTTGATGATAAAGTCAAGCAATGCATCTTTTTATGGTATGCAGCTGAGAAATTTGGATACAGGTTATGGGATCCAGTCGACAAGAAGATTATTGGAAGTAGAGATGTGGTATTTCTTGAAAATCAAACTATTGAGGACTTCGAGAAAGTTGAGAAGCATGAGAATCATAGTAATCTCATTGATCTAGATCCACATATCTCTTTTAAGGTTATGCATGATAATGCAGGTGAAGAATAAAATCATGAAGATGAAGCTCATGAAGATGTTCCTATAGGTGATGATGTTGAGCAAGGAATGGAAGTTTAACATGAACCACCAGCTGAATTGAGAAGATCGATTAGAGTGAGAGCACCATCTACCAAGTATCCTCCACACGAGTATGTGATGGTTACAGATAGTGGAGAACCACAATGTTATGAAGAAGCCCTAGATGATGTACACAAGAAGGAGTGGTTGAAAGCTATGCAAGATGAGATTGAATCATTGCATAAGAACAACAATTTTAAGTTGGTTGAAAAACCTAAGAATAAGAAAATTCTTAAAAATAAGTGGGTGTTCAAAATCAAGACCGAAGAAAGAAATTCACAACCACGGTACAAGGCACGCATAGTGGTGAAAGGATTTGGGCAAAAGAAGGATATTGATTTTGATGAGATTTTCTCCTCGGTGGTGAAGATGTCCTCTATACGATTAGTATTGGGATTGGCTGCAAGTATGAACCTAGAAATTGAGCAACTAGATGTCAAGACCGCTTTCCTTCATGGTGACTTGGAGGAAGATGTGTATATGGAACAACCAACAGGGTTTGAAGTTAAAGGTAAGGAACACTTGGTTTGTAAGTTAGAGAAGAGTTTATATGGGCTAAAACAAGCACCAAGACAGTGGTACAAAAAGTTTGAATCATTCATGAAGGATCAAGGGTATCACAAGACGGCTTCAGATCATTGTGTTTTCGTTCATAAATTTCCTGATGGAGATTTGATTATACTTCTGCTTTATGTTGATGATATGTTGATTGTTGGGCATGATGCTAATAAAATTAGCAGGTTAAAGAAGGAACTAAACAAGTATTTCGATATGAAAGACTTGGGTCCAGCAAAACAAATTCTTGGCATGCATATTTCTCGTGATAGAAAAGCTGGGAAACTTTGGCTATCACAAGAACGATACATTGAGAAGGTTCTAGAAAGGTTCAATATGGACAAGACAAAACCAGCGACTTGTCCATTAGCCAGTCACTTCAAGTTGACTCGTGATCAGTGTCCATCAACTAGAAGTGAGAAAGAAGAAATGGAGAAAATTCCTTATGCTTCAGCTGTAGGCAGCTTGATGTATGCAATGGTGTGTACGAGACCGGACATTGCATTTGCAGTTTGAGTAGTAAGCAGATTTCTTGCCAATCTAGGCAATGAGCATTGGCTAGCAGTGAAGTGGATTTTGAAGTATCTTAGAGGTACATCTAAATCTCGTATATGTTTTGAAAATGATAAGCCAGTATTAGTCGGTTACACAGATGCAGACATGGCAGGAGATGTAGACTCCAAAAGGTCCACATCAGGCTACCTATTTACATTTTCAGGGGGAGCAGTGTCATGGCAATCTAAATTACAAAAGTGTGTAGCTTTATCTACTATAGAGACAGAATATATTGCCATTACAGAATGTTGCAAAGAGATGTTATGGATGAAGATGTTGTTAGAAGAACTTGGTATGAAACAGGATAATTATGTTATTCATTGTGATAGTCAGAGTGTCATCCAACGCAGTAAGAATTCTAGTTTACATTTAAACTCCAAGCATATAAATGTGAAATACAAGATGTTCTTGAAGACAAGGTGTTGAAGATCGAGAAAATCCATATTGACGACAATGGTTCAAATATGATGACAAAACCATTACCCAAAGGCAAACATGAGCTATGTAGAAGTGTTGCAGGTTTGGGGATGGTAGGCCCCTCTTCCTAAGTCGGGAGGGGGAATTTGTTGGGGTCCCTCCTTATATAAAAAGGAATCCTAGTTGGAATAGGATTTTCCATATTCCTTGTTTGGAGAAAAATTAAAAACTTCTATTTTTTCAAGCCTAAAAATGAATTCCTATTTCTATTGGTAAACCTCCTTATTTGTCATTATAAATAGGGAATGAAAGGGATGGCATTATTCATACTTTTAAGTCAGAAAGTATCCTCCCAGTTGGGAGAGTTAGTGGAGAATCCTTTCGAATCATATCCTCTCATATTAGAGAGAGATAGAGATCAGAGAGATGAGAGCAAAGAGAGGTCAAAGAAAGAGAGATTTCTGAAGTGGTTCTTTCAAGAGAGATTGAAAGAGAAGAATATTGGCTTGAAGAAAAGAAGATTATCAATCTTGTGAAGCAATTTAGTTTGTGGTTATCTTCTTCAACCTTTAGTAATCTAGGATTTGTTCAAATCTTGAGTAAGAGATTTCTATTTCTTTGTTTCTTTGTTCAGTTCATCCACCATAGTTTTGGTGAAGTGTTGTTATCCAAGAGTGTTTCTATACATCTTGAACAATTGGTTTATCCACCATAGGTTTGGTGAAGAATTGTGTAACCCATTATTATTATTATAGTGGAAGATTTCTGGACTAGGTCCCGTGATTTTTTACCTTCTATCTTGGAGGGGTTTTTTGCCACGTTAAATAATCTTGGTGTTTCTACTTTTACTTTCACATCGTTTATCTTCATATTTCTGAACAAGTTAATTAGGTTATTTTTCTTGACAGTTACGATGTTTGACGATTGCTAGGTATTTCTTTCCACATGTAAAAAATCTTACCATATACTTTAAAGCCCACTGAATTCCCATTAGGATGACTTGAATTTCACATTCTTCTCATTCCTTGATAGGATGGATTTAATCTTGACGTTGATGAATTTTGTTTTGTAGTTACGAATTATGCAACTAATTCCTACAACGTCCTGAGGCTTAGTGAATGAAGCATCTGTGTTAACTTTGATATAGGAGTGAGTCGGAGGAGAGCATTTGATCACTTTAACTAGGGTGGGACTTGCCTTTCTAGTGACCTTGACCTGAGGAAACGATAAAATTTTATTGATAACTTGCATATGAGTATTGTCATCGGTCACATCTAGATTTCCAAAAACTCCATATAATAGTTACATAAAGAATGTCTAATAGGTTGTCATAGTGAAAAGAATTGTTCCAAGATACTATTCATTCATGTAAAGATAGAATGCTATGCCAATATATATTGAAATAAAACATTTCAATTTTATTGCAATAATAAGGACAAGTCAAAATATTCTCCACATGGCACATGCTTACCTATACAGTTACGATGTTTATCAAAAAAAAAATCCTATACAGTTACGAACCTGAAGACTATTCCAGTAGCATTTCCAAAGAAAGCGAGTAATTCTTAGTATAACTAGGTTTCTGCCGCGTCCTACGGACGCAACAGATCCCTCTTGGCTTTGCCGGTAAATCACTAACAGGATTTTATATCATCCGTCGAGAGAGAGGAAATGAGAGTTTCAATTTTAAGTCAAAATAGTTAGGTGGTTTCGAGAGAAATTAGGAAGATATGGGAGAGTGGGTTAGTTATTTCAATCTCTCCCACTATTTTCTACTGTAAAGTTGGTAGTTTCCAAGATGTAATCCGTGGGATAAAAAAAAATAGGGAGAGAAATATGTGTGCAGTAGTTATTATAACCAATTTTGGGTAATTTATATATATACCCTTCTTTTTTTAGTCTATTTACATAAAAAGATTTTATATCATCCGTCGGATGTGTTCCCATCCAAATCCCCAAAATAAAATGGACGGTCAGACTTATCCCTTAGATAACCGACTGAGCTGTTTTAATATAATAGATATTAATTTGATATGAAATTCCAGTCAACCTCAATGTTGTTATTATAGTTAATGCCTATTCTTTCATTACATCCAACTCTCTATATATGCATGTCATGTTTTTTCTTTGTTGAATACCAATCCATGTTAGGTCAATTTATGCAGGATCTGTTGTTTTATTTAACTATAAATTTGGTAGTCAAATAACTTACTGTAATATTTACATAGCAAATAATACATCTAGCCTGCAGGAATCACATCTTTTCACTCTCTAAAAATTCTATATCTTTCACGCAAATCTCTATCACTTGCTCTATAAAAAATATAATTTCTCCCCCATCTCTCCTCTCTCTCTCTCTTTTTGGCAAACCCCTCCCCTGCAAATCTCAATACAATCTCTACTTTAATTTTAGATTGTGTGAACGGTAAAGTCAGAGCTCTGATTTTGAATAAAAACTTATACGAATCGAGAAAGCTTTATTTGAATGTTATGCCAATGAGAGGGAAACACCATAATCGAGTTTAGCTTCATCATAGATTTCATATATTTTCGTACGGGCAAATTATCACAATTTATTTTTATTATTTCGCATGAAAAAAAAAAAAGTTAATTCGCATTTGTACAAAAGAGTCATGATTAAAGTTTGGCACCGGACCCCAAAATTTTTAACCGTCCCCTTCATTATTGCTTTCTTCACACCTTTTAGATGAGAAGCCATTGTTTTGCATGTGTTGATTTGTTAAGCATTTCGCTGTTACTTATGTAATAGTAATTTAGTGTATGAACATTAATGATCCAAATAAACTATTTGTATATGAATCAAGTATAATATGTACTCTTTGCTGAGGTCCAAAAATGGTTTTCCGTCAGATCAGCATGAAATAGGGAGTTGATGCATGACAGGCTCCGTTATGTTTGATTATTCTGTTAAGTTGAGTGTTGTTAGCTTCGAGTCCCTGCTTCCCGCTCTGCTTCCTGCTCTGCCATTGGCTTTGCTACTCTTCCCTGCTCCTCGCTCCAGCTCCTTGCTCCTATTCCTGTTCGTTTGTTCTCAAAGGGGGAAAAACCTGCAAAGGGTTCGAAAACCGCTCCGACGCTCAAGCTAGTCAGGGTGCTCTTTGCAGTAAAAGAATGAATATTAATTGATC
>BEHA01004542.1:663004-676084 GCA_002897215.1 Eschscholzia californica subsp. californica
TTTTAGCGATGTTTGACTTTAAACATAAGAGTTCGACAAGACGAACAAAATGGTGCATATGTCATCTTAGTTTGAATATTTGAACCGATCTTAAATCAACTCCAGATCGTCTCCCACATGAATGAATATTCAAAATTTCTTATAATATAGACTGACACACTGACATAGACAGATATTAGATGTAGAATTTTGCTTCATCAGGATAGATAGTTTGCGATTTTGAATCTTCAGAAGTGAGTGACCATCGGCTTTACAAAGACCTTAGTGAAATGTCTTGAACTAGGTTTCGTGGGTTGTAAACTGGTGAGTAGCTATGACACAACTAATTCATTAATTCTGAGAGCTTTTTGGTTTTGTTCATCTGGCCGTGATAAACCTTGTTTTCATGGTTGCTCTAGAGAAGTAACTTTCTAAGATTTAAGTTTCATTAAAAGTATTAAGTTTAACTTCGTCATTGCAAGCAACATAGAGTAATAGGAATGAGTAAGAGATAAACCTCTTTTATTGTTTCGGTCAAGTCGGTATATGACTTCAGTTTTCTGATTAAACTTACATTTTGGGATCTCCAATCACATATATTGGGTTTCCGTTTTGACTTCGCTCGCTTACTTTAGGCAAAAATATCGTTCCCGTAGATGAGACAATACTATCTCTCTACGTAATCTTTTTGTAACTGGACCCGCGAGGCAACCTTAGATTTTACATAATCTACTATTACGACTCCTTTTGAGATCAATTGTTTTACGGTATTATGTCATCGACGAATTCATCATCACTAAACATTATAGATTTTTACTATGTGTGATTGAAATATTTGCCTCAATATCGCGATGTGTATTTATTACAGACACAAGCTTAAGTTATGAAAGTATCCTCCACGAATTGCCACAACCACTTTGCCTCTTCTTCTGCTATATCCAGAGCATTGAATTCTTAATCATTTTCAATTTAGCTATGAATTTTTTCTTAAAGGAATACCATCATATGGCATCCCCACCTAATGTAGATACGTATCGTTGGTATCATCCGTAGCTGAGATCCAGTTGGCATCATACCTCCTAATACTTTAGGATATTAGGTTTATAATTGACCATTCTCTTTAATTTGTCTGAAATACCTGAATACCTTTACTAAAGTTGTCTAGTGTTCTTAACTCGGATTGCTTGTAAATGTGCTCAGTTTGCTAACAAATATGTTATATTAAAAAGTGTGCAATTCATTAATTAAATTAGTGATGGCGGCCATCCACCTAGTCGACCTCTCGGCCAGACTACTAGTGGGCCTAACAGCCAGGATCCTATATTAGCATAGGTTTCCAGTTTAGTGTTTAAGGTTTCCATATTTAGAGTCCTAGCAATCAAGTAAAGTGTCCTTAGTAGTTATCTTCTTTCTTTATTTGAGTATAACTAGGAAAGTACAATCTCTATGTAAGAGAAGTTCGGTATGTCTTGTTAAGCAATGAATTGAATTATCAAATACAAAATCTCTTTGATTGCATCTTCTTCCTTTAATTATTACAGTTTATCTTTCATTTATTATCGTTTCTTCTTAGTTTTTATCGATGAATTCTATTAGTTTTACACTTCCGCCAAAGTCTACATCAGCTGGTATTCAGAGCCTCAAGGATCTGGGAACAGATAAATTTTTTTTAGATACTTCTCATCGTGAATGTTGGAAAAAATTTCCACGTTTAGGTTGGGATCCCTTTCGAGATTCACAACAACTCTATGTTGATCGAAAAGATCAAAACAAAATTAATGTCGTTTCTAAAATTCCTATGTTTGATGGTCAATATCATATAGATTTTTGGATTCAACAGTTGGAAGATTGGTTCATAAACCAAGATGTTAGTGACGAAGATAAGGTTTTTGTCGTTGAACAACACTTATCTGAAAGAGTCTACGACAAATTCAACGAGATGCAATGGAGACTCGTTGATCAAGGAAACTCCTTCATTGATGATTGGAATCAACTGAAAATATTTTTCGGTATGCTTTCCTTCCTTTGGATGAGTATTCATCTTATGCCGAATCACAAATTGATTCTAGACGACAACCATCCCATATTCTCTCGACCACCATTGTTACAGGAGACATTCGCGGCAATAAGATAGATGAGTTCTTTCAGACGGAGGAAGAAGGAAACAATTCTCCGTTCTCCAGTCCAACCCCTAATTCACATGCACTTGTTTCTGCTTCAACTTATTCGAACATATTATTATCCGAAATTCCTTCGCCTACCATGGTCCATACTGTTGAAGGAGATGTTCTTGATAAAATAAATACTAGTTTTTCAATGACGGAGGAAGAAAAGTTTCATAAGACGAATCAAGAAGAAGAAATTCAATTGGCTAACACAAGCCAGAATAATTTGTTTGATCCATATATGATTCCGGGAGAAGAATTCGTTGTTTCGAATCATAAAATACTTCCGCCTTAATTCGCGTCGTCATTGATTTCAACTCCTAAACATCAAACAACCCCTAACCCTAGAGTCGAGATGCGTAGAGTTATTCGTACACAACGTAAAGGAGCTGGGTTTGTCTTCAAATCCCACACTCATCACCGAAAAGGTCCTGCTAGTTCCAAAATCCCACTTGCTAAGGTTACTTTTCGTCACCCTTTTCTATACAAACAAGAATGAACTTTTTGTTGTTGTCGTAGGTATGTATAAAGGGCAGTTCCTATATTGTGGGAAGAAAGCTAATTTAATGGTGGGTAATGTTCTGCCCTTAAATTCTATACCTGAAGGAGCTGGTGTTTGTACCGTTGGGAACCATGTTGGCGATAGAGGTGTTTTTGCTAGGGCTTCGTGTGATTATGCTATTGTTATCCGTCATAACCCTGATAATGGTACTTCTAGGATCAAGCTCCCATCAGGAAGCAAGAAGATAGTACAAAGTGGGTGTAGAGCCATGGGTGGCCAAGTTGCTGGTGGAGATAGAACTGCGAAGCCATTGCTCAAGGCAGGAAACGCATACCATAAGTTTAGAGTGAAGAGAAACTCATGGCCTAAAGTTCGTGGTGTCGCCATGTTTCCAGTTGAGCATCCTCATGGTGGTGGTAATCACCAGCATATCGGTCATGCCAGTACTGTTAGTCGTTGGGAATCAACCGGTGCCAAGGTTGGTCAAATTGCTGCTAGAAGAACGGGTTCTAAAAGAGGTTTAGCTGCTGCTATTGCTTATGGTCTTGATGAGAAAGCATCAAATGTTGGCGAAAATAATGCTTTGATCTTGGTGGCGGTACTTTTGATGTCTCTCTTCTCACTATTGACGAGGGTATTTTTAAAGTTGATAAAGTGAATTCTGATTCGGCCTTTATAGAATCCCTCTTCTCACTTCGTCCTAAACAAAGAAGTGAATTGCTCCAATTCAGAGTTCTGAAGTTCAAGTTCTTGTTCGACTTTGAATTGAACATATACAGTTCTACAATTTGTAATCACTGATAACTATAAATGTATTACCGATTTTGGTTTTGGGAACACTCATGGACCAATTCAATACTGCTGGGTTTATTCCTGGAACTTAGTCGATGGTGCCTATCACCTGTTCGATAAAATGTTGTGATTTAACTAAGAGGTTTTTCAACTACCCGGTTTTTTCGCGAAAGGGGAGATTTAACTACGGTATTTCTCAACTTGGCAAGTTCTGATAAAGTTAGGATTTACAAACTTCACGATGATGAACGTGGGAAGCTAGTTTTTGAGAGTCAAAGCGACACTACATATTTCCATATTGTTACCTTTCTTCGAGTTGGTTTTGTTGATAATTCGTCTCTTGGTGAAGAACTTAAGAGAATTGCTAAAATAAGTCTCTCTTCATATTGGTTAATGTTACTTCACACCTTGAAGATTATTAAGTGGCAGATTCTACCATGGGAAGATGGGGAGATCAACATTGTTTATTCTTCACTCGTTGGTCGGAACCTCGTTAGGATAATGTATTTTTTATGATCCTATTCTTCGAATTACTAGATGACGGGAGATGTAGAAATTTGTTCGAAGTTTGTTTCCTACCATCTATTTTGCAACTATCTTGTCATTATGGGATTCAGATTCTAGTTGGTGATTTGGTCTATATTTGTCTACTTTGGATTTTTGGCAAATTCGTGTAAAGTGGGAATTAAGGATCGCATTGTTGTGTCTCACTTGAGGGCAAGTTCGTTCTTGGACGGGGAGTATGATGGCGGCCATCCACCTAGTCGGCCTCTCGGCCAGACTACTAGTGGGCCTAACGACCAGGATCCTATATTAGCATAGGTTTCCAGTTTAGTATTTAAGGTTTCCATATTTAGAGTCCAAGCAATCAAGGAAAGTGTCCTTAGTAGTTATCTTCTTTCTTTATTTGAGTCTAACTAGGAAAGTACAATCTCTATATAAGAGAAGTCTGGTCTGTCATGTTAAGTAATGAATTGAATTATCAAATACAAAATCTCCTTGATTGCATCTTCTTTCTTTAATTATTACAGTTATTACAGTTTATCTTTCGTTTATTATCGTTTCTTCTTAGTTTTATCCATGAATTTTCTATTAGTTTTACGCTTCCGCCAAAGTCTACATCAATTAGACTCTATGATTTTGAGTATCATATTAGTTTACTCCTTAACTACTACTTTTCATCAAGTGCATGTTGGGATCAATCAGTGTCTGATATAAACTCATCATTCTAGCGGAATTTCTCTAGAACCTTCTCAATGTAGTGAGTCTGAGATAATTTTATCTCAGAAGGAATTTTGGATATTTTTTTCTGAAGGATAACTTCACTTTCATCGCGAAATTCTTAGACAGTATTTTCTTGGTTGCTTTTATGACATCTATATTATCTCATGTAATAAGCATGTCATCTACGTACAAACATAGAATTACGCACCTTTAACAGTGACTATAGCGTAGACACACTGGTCACACTCGTTTATCTTAATCCCATTGATTGACATTGCGTGATCAAATTTCAGGTGTCACTGCTTCGGAGTCTTCTTTAAGTTACCAAGCGCCTTCAGTATCTGAGACATTCATCAAGATTTTGGCTTGCTTGTCGCAAAATATAGTATTTAACAAATGTAATAATGTTTCAACTGTTACCTACAGATGGTTTGGCGTTAGACGATCAGAAGTCTTTTTGTTGTCACATTTGTAGACTTATTTATGTGACTATTACACATCCAGATATAGCTTTTTCAGTGAATTACATATGTCAATTCACAAAGCATCCTCGTATTTTTCATATAGATGCAGCAACTCGGGTTATATCTAAAAGATACTCTTGATTAAGAGATCTTTCTTTCATCTTCTAATTCTCCGACTCTTTCAAGGTTCGTTGCTCAAATTGGGCCAATTGTTCTCTCACTCGTCGTTCCACCACTTCATATTTTACCATGCTTCGTGCAAGTTCGTTGTCTTGGCATCATGAGAAACAACCGACCGTTTCCCAGTCTTCAATCGAAGTTGAATACCGAGCCCTTGCTTTTCTGACGTCAGAGCTCCAATGGTGACAATACCTACTTTAAGATTTATGCACAGAAATCCTTTAACCCTTTAAGGTATTATGTGACTATCAAACTATTGTCCATATTGCCGTCAATCTAGTTTTTAGTAAATGAACTACGCATATCGCACTTGATTGTCATCGTCTGTGAGAAACTTGCGTCTGGTCTTATTGACTCATCGTCTTCGTTCTGCTGATTAAGTGGTTGCCTTCTCACCAAGTCACTTAGTTTTGATTAGTTTTATGGGTTGCTACCCAAGTTGCGCTTGCCTCAGATTTCTTTCTTCCCTCCCACTTGTGGAGGGTGTTTATGTACATGTGAATCCCAAATATATGGGCGCCCTCCCTCAGCTGGACCATTTGTAAGTAGAAGAGAAAATGAATCCTTTAGTTTCTAAACTCTAGTATATCCATTTTGTGATCTCCTTAATTTAGTTTTATGTATAAACTCTAAGACAACTTTGTGTATATCTATTATATTAAAATAGGTCAGTCGGTTATCCAGGGGATAAGTCTGACCGTCCATTTTATTTTAGAGATTTGGTTGGGATGTAATCCAACAAAGGATAGTTGATGAGTAAAATCGGTTTCTCCCCTTGATTGGGTAGTTTTTGCCAACAATAAAAGAGAAAATCGTGGGAGATGGAGCTTCATTGGGTAGTTTTGAATAAAAGAGAAAATCGTGGGAGATGGAGCAAATCGTGGGCAGCTCCTATATATAACTAAATCTTGCTTGATTTTCTCTTTCTTTCACGGTCTGTTTACTTTCTCTTTTCTAAATCTCAAAACCACCACCACTCCCTCTCTCAGGTTTGTAGATTTGGGAAGAATGAACATACACTTTCTTTTATTATCGATTGTGTTTGTAGGTGACATATATTTCCTCTTTCTAATTGCAGGTAAATGTTCCTTTTTTTGGCTCTTGAATTTGATTACAAAGACTTGAAGAAGTAAGAGTGTATGAAAAGTACTTATTTTCGATTCTTTATTGTTAGATTTTACTAATTGATATAGATTAATTTACTTGATACTAATTGATATAGATATTGTGTTTTTCTGCAGGATTTAAAGTTTTCTCTTAGTGGAGAAGATAAACAATTTTTTGAAGACGTAAAAATAATAAAGAATTATTGAAAAGATACATGTAATTCTTTTTTTTTTGTTAAAGATACATGTAATTCCTTGGTATTTTGTATTTCTTTTCATTTGTTTTTATTTTTATGTAATTTTATCTCGGGTGTATTATTTTGTTCATCAAGGTGTATGTATGTTTACAACTCATTTAACTATCTTAATTAGAGTTTCTCATGCTAATTTCTTCATGAAACTATTCTTTCGAAGAGAGGCCTAGAAGAAAAGACACATAATTTTAATGGCAGTGAGTTTTTTTCTTTATTATTCAAAGGCCTTGTGTTTAATGTATTTGTTTCTTTTTATAGGAATAATGTATTTATTTGTGTTCTATGTTGAAGAGTTTAATAATATGAAATTTTTATATTTATGGTTATTAGTTCTCTCTCTCTCTCTCTCTCTCTCTCTCTCTCTCTCTCTCTCTCTCTCCTTTCATACAAACAATATTTCTCCCTTATTCTTCTTCACTCCAATAAACAAACCTAAAACACTTCCCCTAGCATTTAGAATGTAAAAAAGTGAAACTCCGTCGAAGTGGCCAGATTAACACAAACCAAATCGAACTGACGACACCAAGATACAATTAAGCGCGGTGGGAACCTAGTACATATATACATACACACGTATTAATGCCCAGGTAACATCAATAAAGCACATTTTTATATCAATTCTTTTCTTATTATTTCTCCATCACTCTTCTTAGCGAGTTTGGTATTTTTGTGTCAAATTGGGTGTAGGGTGCGGTGGGAACTTAGTATATATATATATACATACACAAGTATTAATCCCCAAGTATCATCAATAACTTCAACAAAAAAAAAAAGTATCATCAATAAAACACATTTTTATATCAATTCTTTTTTTATTATTTCTCCGTCACTCTTCTTAGCGAGTTTGGTATTTTTGTGTCAAATTGGGTGGGGAATAGACACTAACCGGACATTCACCTTGGGGCCAAATAATTTGTTGGACATATATTAGCCTATCAATTCCACTGATCATAAATCTAGAAGGTATTATCAAGTCAAACCAATAAAAAAACTAGTATATGTTTTCCTAAAAATAAAAGTTAAAACAATAAATAAATAACATTTTGGACATGGGTAATTTGAGAATCCTTCAAGTTACATGCCATACAAAACGTGATGTAATGACATTAAGAACTAATTGGTTGATATTTCCCAATCAGGTAAGCAATTTATTAAGGGGTAGTTTTTAGATGGGTTGATTCCTGTTTAACCCCCTTTCGTGACCAGCTGGACATTTTGGCCTCTATATATGTGTGACAGTTTGTTTTTGCTCCTAATTGTATCTCACAGTTTGTTTTGGTCCCAATGTTTTGTCCAACATATTATTTTACTCTTGTAGCAATTTTGTAAATTCCTTTTTTTCTTTTAATTATTTTTCAATTTCATTTCTCTCTTTCTATATAACTTTTCTCTCTTCCTCCTCTCCTCTTTGTTCTGAATCACATTTGCAATATAACCGAAAATCATTTGAAGAATCTCTTGGTTAAATCAGAAATCCTTCAGTCACACAAGGGCTCCCTGGGCTAGGTAGCCCCTTTGTAGGAAAAAATTTCATATGACGTCGATGGGTAAGAGGGAGAATAGAGTGGAGAGAGAAATGCAAGATACAAGAGAGAGAAAAAATAAGAACTTCAAGATACAAGAAATTTGTTTATTATTAATTTTTCGAAGTTTGACTAAGATTCTATGAAGTCATTACAGAGACATTGATACATCGTCAAAATGTGATAAGCATGATAACCGCCTGAAATTAAACATTCTAAACTACCAGACCTAAATCCCATCTAAACTAGTGGCCTAAAGTCCATCAAATGCTTTATTAATATATTTAATAACCTAAATTCAATAAATCATGGATTCCACCTCCGCTGAGAATCAAACTTAGAGACTTCTAGAGCCAGCACTATCAATCACTTGGGCAACCAAGTGTTGACAATAAAAGAAATTTAAAAATGGAAGAAAGAAAAAGTAGAAATTTATTGAACTGGCACAAGAACAATATTAGCCAATACGATCAAAAGTAGGGACCAAAACGGAGTACCAAAGATAATCAGGCCAAAATGTCCTGGTCACAAATGGGGATCAAAATAGAATTAAGGCTATTAAAATTTTTTTGGCCATAGGGCGGTGGTGACTTGTGAGTGGAAAATATATAAGAGTTGTAGTAGATTTTCTCATAAAGAGAATAATAAAGCCAACAATAGAAAGAGTTATTAGTGTCTAAAAAAAAGACAATAATGAAGAAAAATAAAGCACAATTAAATCATATGAGTGGGTGACTAATAAAACATTAGAAACAAAAAAAATAGAGGGGCCTGTGATGCATTATATAGTGAAGAAAAGGAATGCTAAGTTTAGTGCGCATGCTTAGCAAGAACACCACTAAATTAATGATGAAATGTGGGGTTAATTAGTATGATTTAGAGAAAATAAAACATGAAAATATGAAAAATGGGAAAATTGAAATGAGAAATGAAGGATTGAAGAATCAAAAGTGAAAATATATCTTTACAAAATAGAAAGGGGGAAGACTAATTTGCAAAAAGAACATAGACCATTTTTTTTTAAGAAAGACTTCTACCTAAAATCAAATGAGATGGGTTCCCACAAAAATGATAGTTTAGGGGTTTGGCTAACGATTCAAAGTGCTTAACACAAAGTGCTTAACACAAAGTGCTTAATAAGTTTAGGGCTTTGATTTGCTCTACACAATTCTTGGGTTTCCTTTAGCTAAAGTTCTCCCTCCATTTTTGGGCTTTGTTTAACTCCAAAGTCAATACATTGGTTATGATTAGATTTGAATTTTCCAATAGATATAGGGTTGCCCCGCCAGGATTTGGGACTAATTAAAGAGACAACGACGACTAAAATTACAAATGATCATTTTGGGTCCAGTGAACTCCCAAAAAGAGTGGGGAAGGGGGGTTTATTAATGAAACAAGGTGTTCCTAATGTGACCCTACAAATATATATTGGGAATTGACTAACATTGATACATGTAAACATTGATACATGTAAGATGTGATAAGTAGGTTTTGGAGTCTACGTCAACATTATTGACCACTTAGATAACCAAACGTGTGTGTGTATATAGTCCTGACATTTTGGGGGCCTTAGGCAAACGTATCGACGAGGCCCTACACTTCAAGTCGAAAAAAAATATAAAAGTTGACATTTTTTTAATAAAGTTTATAGTTATTAAAATTATACATGAAACAAATACTACTTAAACGCCGCTCTTCTTGCATTTTTCGATGCAAAGTCACTAATCACATTTGTGTAGTCAATATTCTCACGTAATTCATGTTCAATAGATAACAAAGCTAATCCATTTACCTTTCTTGAGACATGGTAGATCTCAAGTAAGACTTGATTAACTTCAACTTTGAAAAACTTCTCTCCGCAGAAGCCAGAGTAACCGGAATGGTCAAAAGAATTCTATAAGCGATCCACGCATTCGGACACCCTTCCATTAATTTCAAATATTCTAACACTTCAATTGGTCTTTTAGCATTCTATGGCAAAATACTTTTTAAAACTTTCAGTTCAGAATACAAATCATCTCCATCAATGTCACCGTGTTGTTCATCCTTAAGAAAGCTTTCTAAATTGGTGCAACAGACCTTTAAACTCTCATTGTCAATACTATCTAACTTCTTTAAATTAAATAAAAACCTAGAAATGTTTGCATATACTTGAAACTGTTCGAACATAATTTTAATAGAAGAAATAGCTTGATCAAAAATATGCAAAAAGTAGTTGACTCGAAATGATTCTTCAGGTGTAAATGTTACCTCGTCACTAATGTTCTCATCAAAGTGCCTCTTTCTTTTTAACACGCGTCTCTTTCGGAAAACCGGTTATATTTCCATTGCGGATGCAACTTTCTTACTTCCTCCATAGCCTCCTCATACCCATTTTCTCTAAAGTCTTCAAAAAAAAGAAGCGAGTTTTTTCAGTTCACCAATTGCAAGCTCAATATTCATGTCTTCCTTTTGAAGAACCTTACTTACGAAATTCACAGCGTATAATGTCTTATGCCAAATAGTCATGCCAAACAAGAATTCAAAGCTTTCAAGTTTATTTGTTGCTAAATATGACGCTTGACTCTTTATTTCAAGGTCATCACACAAAGTTGATAATCCAATTAAAGCGACTCTAATTTCTAAAGCTTGTATTTTATTGCTTTGACACTTTCAATGTGACTTTCCATCTTGTTTGTGATAACGGCTTAAGAGTTATATTCACATACTTTTAAGTATGTCCCATCTCTTAGTAGATGAACCGAATAATGAATATAGACGACGTACTACTCCAAAAAAAGATTCGGCTTGAGCACAAGAATTTACCATGTCACAAAGAGCAAGATTTAGGTTGTGACACCCACATGGAGTATAAAATGCTCTGTGGTTCATTTCAAGTAATCTACTTTGAACACCTTTATATTTTCGCCTCATGTTAGAACCATTATCATATCCTTGTCCTCTAATATCATCAATGGGTAGTCCAAGAGATTCCAATTAATCTTTAAGTGCATTAAAAACCAAATCCAGAAGTATCATGAACATTCAAAAATCCCAAAAAGAATTCTTCCACTTTTATCGGTGTAGATGATGTATTTACACAACGAATAATGAGAGACATTTGCTCTTTGTGACTTATATCAGGTGTACAATCAAGAATAACCCCAAAGTATTTAGAATCCTTAATTATTTAATCATTGAACTCTTGATCTGACTTACAAGCATTTGGATCAACTCATTTTGAATCTCATGCCTCAAATAATGATAATGAATTTCATGTTTCTCAATACGACGAATATGTTCTTGAATAACCGGATCATATTTAGCCATCATTTCAATAAGTTTCAAAAAATTATCATTGTTTTCTTGATAAATTCTCTCATTGGTCCCCCGAAATGCCATATTACACTCTGCTAGAGTTTGCACAAGGGCTAGCACTCGTTTCAACAATTGCTTCTGATGCTCTTTCTCCTTTTTTATTTGCTCTGGCATACTTTTGTCCATTGTTTCACACATTTGTAACCTTTTCTCAGCCTCAATCCATCTAGTCATACACAAAATGTAATGTTCATTGCTAACCTCGTGATTTTTAAGCTTTTCACTAATGTTTTTCCAATCATTAGTTCCCTCATTAGACAATTGGATTCTAATCTCATCTTGCTTAAACAACTTACAACAAAAATAAAAGACCATATTCAAAATCTTAGAATAAATTAACCACACTTTCTATCAATCTTTTCACCACTTGGTAAATACAGAATGTAATATTTATGAGAAAAATGTCTACCTTTATCATCATTAGGAAAATCGATATCCATACATCTTTGAGGGCCTCTCTCTATTATAAGATCTTTACATCTGTGGTCAATCTCATTCCAATTAGATGGATCTTCGAAATCTATGTTTTTAAGTTCTTCCTAACAAATTTTTCTTTATCAATTTGACTAACTTCTTCATTTACCAAGTTTTGTTCACCAACTAAGTTCTCATTGTCATCATCATCAACCACATTCTCATCATCAACCACATTCTCATCATCGATCACATTATCATCCTGAACCAACACTTTATTTGGATTATTAGTCTCCGATTGTTTTTTCTTCAAGAATTTATTCGTAGCTCCTACTTGTGATTTAACCAAATCTTGATCTAATTTCTTTTTCTTTCTTTTTTCAGAGCCGCATAATTACATTCTTGGAGCCATACCAATCCAAATAAAAAATAAAGAAGAATTAAATGAACAAAAACCTCTATGTAATTTATGTGATAAATCCTTGTAGAGATTCTTGAGAAGGAGATAGAAATGTGAGATAATTTGAAGAGAAATTTGAATAGAGAATAAACTACTTTATAAGAGTATGTATTTAATTTGAATTTTTGTTCTTTTATTAAGGTGTCTTTCAGGCTTTTATGAGTAGTTAACTAAATTTATCTAAAAAATAATGTAAGTTATGGGAGTCGAACCCTTGACCTTAGGTTCACTAATCAACTAGTCTACTAACTCTACTACCTACGTAGATTTGTCATATATGTGCATAAAAGAATACATATAATAATATTATTGATATATATATATATATATATATTTTTATAAATTGAGGCCCCTAAATTTGGGGGCCTAAACGGCCGTCTGGGTCGCATAGGCCCAGGGCCGGCTATATATATATGCGTGTGTGTGTGTGTTTATCTATTTTCTGAAGGAAAACTTTATTTGGCCAATTAACTACCAATAATAAGTTCACAAAATAGTTTATTGTAAAGGGCCAACCCAATATGTCATGTTCTTTGATTTTCTTGATATTTTCAACTTATTCCATGCAATTTGATTGTTTATACTTCAGGGGTGGTAGTGGTTCAGGACAATGG
Source organism: Eschscholzia californica subsp. californica (assembly GCA_002897215.1). NCBI lineage: Eukaryota > Viridiplantae > Streptophyta > Magnoliopsida > Ranunculales > Papaveraceae > Eschscholzia > Eschscholzia californica. Next base: position 676,039 of record BEHA01004542.1, read on the forward strand.
AGGACACTCAGAGACAAAATGTTCCAGAGACATTTCAAGACATTTC
>BEHA01004542.1:762149-773293 GCA_002897215.1 Eschscholzia californica subsp. californica
ATTTGGTATTTGGGCTCCTTTTTTGGGCCTTAGATTTATCCTCTCTTGAAAATGGGGGCTTTTATATTGCATGCTATAAATAAAAATGTAAGAGAGGATTTTGAACCTTTGATTTCTCGCCACATGATGTGAATTCTTAAGTACAAACAATAATTTTAATCTAAGTCAAGAAAATATAGAAACAACAAATAATCGAAGTTTACTTGTGTCTAGAGAGGTCTTTCCATCAAATACACCTAAACCAATTAGAGTAAGAAATTCTTCAATTACTTCCATCCGACGGAAGTGGCAAATGTTGTAATTTTCATACATAGTGGTCTACGTTTCTTGCACACACATGTTGTAGATTCTCTAAATAATTGAAACATCCGCTCCTGCGTATAAACAATTTTAGATGTTTATAAATAATAATAATAATACGAACATTAAAAATTTTACACATGAAAGTGAAAGTAAAAAGACATATATGTATAAGAGAGAGAGAGAGAGAGAGAGAGAGAGAGAGAGAGAGAGAGAGAGATGTTACTTTGAAACTAAAGAAAAGTTGAAAAAAAAAAACAAAAAAAAACTTCATTATGGACAACCTTTAATGAAAAAATAACAGAAACATATGTGAAATAGTTAGAGTACAAAAAGAACTTTGAATAATATAGCTATAAATGGCAGTGTTTGGAAACTTTGTTATGGTTTTCCACACGGAGAAATTTCATAATGGGAAATACTATAAGGAACATAGGAATCTTCTTGTAGTCCTCGGGTATAAGAAGCAATGGGGAAGGACCGGGTGAAGAATGTTGAATGTTATTCCAATTATTTTCAAAGATGGCATTAAAATGGCTTAAATATGTTGGATGCTATGATGCGGTAGGAAACTGGCTAGGCAAATCTCTTGTTTTTCGACCAAAAAACTATCTTACATGAGTTACCAAGCATCTGAGATCCTATAACTTCTTATTGAGCTAGCAACAAAATTGGGTGGAAGATATGCTGACTTAATTTAACACTTTTATCTGTAAACTCTTCATAGATTTAATATACCCATACCGAAGGAGGGTGGAAGTGGAACCGTGGAAGACCGACTTCTTCTGTGCCTCTCTATCTTTAACTGCTAGTTTTTCTTATTCTTCTCCTTCACAGCCACATTAATCCAAAATAAGTAAAATACATTTGAAGACGCACATGTTTTGAAATTCAAAATCTATATAATAAAACAGAATGAATTTGTGTTGATTGGGACAAATTTTTTTTTTTTTTAAATTTGAATATTATTTAGGAGCCCTTACTCATTTTGCAATATGATTCTTAAATCTTTAAGATCCTCATAATTTTAATAGTTTAAGGAAATAAACCGTAAGATCACATTTCAAAAATCATGACGGAAGTTTGCTTATAGGATATAGAAAGACAAATTTGTTTTCCATACATTGAAATTGGCGGGACCCGACTTAAGGAAGGAAAGGGATTAACCCTTTAGGGCATCTCCAATGCAAAACTCAAAAAAATTTCTATTCATCCTATGTGTCAAGTTTCAATTGAGATTCTCACTCTTAGATGGAGTCAATAGAGATCCTCAAATTTTTGGTGTCTCCAATGCAAAACTCTAAACTTATCTTATTTACTTATGTGTCATGGTTATTTTTGTAAATAAATAATTAGTTATTTTTGAAAATATAGAAGACTCGATTTCTATTGGTTGAAAATCAAATATTGATGAGGTGGACAATTAGAGATATCTCAAGAGGACACTCTAGAAATAGAGTGTCCTCTTGAGATATCTCTATTCCACCCTCGACACGTCATCTTAGAGATCCAAATAGAGTGTTGCATTGGAGATGGTTTAAAAGAAAAATTCTAAAAATCTTAAGTGGCACTCGGAATTTCTAAGATTGAGTTTTGCATTGGAGATGCTCTTATGCCCGATATGATTTTTTTTTTTTTTTGATGAAGGTATACCCGATATGATTTAGTTTCATGTTAGGATAACTATTGGGAATCAAAATCTTTTTAAGTGACACCTCAATAAAAAAAAAAAGTGACACCTCAATCAATTGAAGTTTTTTTTTTTTTGTTGAACTAGCTTTGCATTAATTTATAAAAACGTTATTACAATATTTATCAACTAAAATACAAGGAACATTCTTCCACGTCTTGCTTTTGTTTCTTTTCCTTGCCCATTTCGCTAATTTGTCTGCATTCGAGTTGAGTTCTCTCCTTGTGTATTTGAATTGGACCGCATCGAATTCTTTTCTACTTTCTCGAATTCTTCTGATGTGGATATGAGATTGCCAGCTAATTGTATGATGTTTGTTGTGAAGGTGTTTGATTAGATTGATGTTGTCACTTTCAATGATTATTGATTTATGATTCTTTGCTTTCGCCCATTCTAAACCGAATAAGATTGCCATGGCTTCACATTCTTCACTGTTTCTCGCTCTCGCTGATTTGACTTGCGCTGCTATAAATTTTGATTCTACATCATGAGCAATTAAACTGATTCCCGTATTGGATGTTACATTTAAGAACGATGCATCTACATTAATCTTAATAAAGTCATTGGTCGGAGGCTGCCATTTTTCTTTGGTTTTTTGGTTGTTTTTCTCGGGTTTTTTGTTATATTTCGGAAAGTTTTCTATCATTTTGATAATTTGATGGAGATCATTGATTTCATGTTGAAAACAGTGGTCACATCGTATTTTCCATAAGATCCATAGGATAGTAGTAAAGTGAATATTCTCTTTCGTATAAAAAAGGTCAGGATTTTCTTCCCACGAGAAGATCCACTCCTCAATGGACGTGATATTCTCTGAGATGATATTGAATTTGAACCATATATTTTTCGCTATAACACAGTGTAATAGAGCATGATCAATAGATTCAGTGTCTATGCAATTTGGGCATTTAGTGTTGTTATCAATGTATTTACCAATTCTCTCTCTAACCGGGAGAGCTTTGTTACAAATTTTCCATATGAAGATTTGGATACGTGGAATGGTCGGGAGAGACCAGATGAACTTCCAGTTATGAGAGCTAGGATTCTGGGTGATATTATTGGTGCTTAAGTGATGGTACATAGATGCAACAGTGAATTTACCCGATTTGGTGAGCTTCCATTTGAGTTGATCTTTACCTTCGTTGTTCACCGGGATGGCTCTGATGAGGTTCTGAGTATTGGAATCAAAGTTGGCATTGAGTGCATCATTACTCCAATTGTTATTCGTGATAAGCTGAGCCACTTTGGTTAGATTGGAGTTGTTGTTGTTTATCAACGTTCCATTTATTTCAGGGATCCAGTTGTCAGACCATATATTAATATCATTACCTGAGTGTACCTCCCAAGTGGATAGATTTTCAATGATGTTGTAGTGTTTTCTTATATTTTTCCAGATCCAAGAGTGATGTGCCTTTGCTGTGCCTATAAAATAGAGGTAGTTGTTGCAAATAAAGAGGAGTCAACATGCATTTATAAATGTCATTATTATTATTCTTTGCGAGCGTGGTGGATATGGTGTTTGATTGCTAATAAGTCCAAATATTAATCTTATGTTAAGTGTTAGAGAAAACTTTCGTGCCAGAGACACGGACTATAAGCTACTATTAATTAAAACTAAAACCAGACATTTCTTCAAACACCTCATGCTCTCAGAGAAATTTAAGTAAACCGAAAAAGATTTTGAAAGAGTAACCAAAACTAAAATCTGAAATCAGTAGACATTTCTTGAACCACCTCAAACTCTCCGAGAAAAAAAAGGAAGAGTCCGTTCAAGATGATAATTGCAAGTGATTTTTGGAGATTTCAGATTGTAAGATATGTTACATATGTAAGATGCGAGATTGTAATAACCCGATTTAATTAAACAAAAATTAAGCCTGTACTAGAAAACAAATTGCCACAACCCCACCCTCACAGTAAACATGATAATTTTAACTGAACTGCAATGACATTCAAACTTCCACGCCTCCTTCAGTTCATACGATTTGGATGTGGTTTTGATTTTTTGAGAGAGGGAATGGAGAGAGAAAATGTGGGAAGGAGAGTTTCTTCTATTTTTTGGGAGTAAAGAAATAAAAACAAACCACAAATTGAACGAGTACAATTGAAAGTTTTCCGTTAGTAATTCAGCTGTACAAATAACGGGTTGTGTTGCTCTAACATATATGATGGAGCACGCTCTAAACGAAAATGTGGTGCGACACATTCATATAAATGTGGTGCAAGGCATTCATATAATGTTGGGCATGGTCAAGGTATATCAACCGTAGCCAAACATTATCGAACATACAGTAAAAAGTCGAGTAGGACAAAAGACTAGATAAATAAAAAATACTTACATTTGTGGAAATTACTTATACACACACGCATATACTGGGGCGGCCCAGGCCCAAAGCAGCCAAAGCAGCTGCTTTGGGCCCCAACCTAACCATCCTAAGAAAGGGTTTAGAAGTATTAGCAGTTCACTAGTTGTATATAGGCACTCTTAATTTCTTTTACCCAAACTAAAGAACGGATCCTAGTGTTTGTAATAATAAAAGGGCCCAACCTCATATAATTCAAACAAAATAACAAGTTATGGGCACACACCCAAATTTCTTCTCTCTGTTAGGTCATCCTCATCCAAATCACTTTATCTTCATTCTCTTGCTGTGTACAAGCACAATGGTGTATTTTCTTTTTCTACCTCTCCCTAACTTTATTTTGTGGTACTAACTTCTTTTCATTTAGTTCAACAAAAAAAAAAAAAAAATTCATTAGTTTTTATTGTGTTATTAATACATCAAATTAAGGCTCAAAAAAAAAAATATAATTTGAATCGGTATCTCTTTAAATTTCTTAAATATCCTTGTAAGGTATGTTAAATAATAAGCTTCTCTTCATTTCAATGTTTCGATGCAACAAGGACAACAATTAAATCAACAAAAAAAAAAAACAAGGACAACAATTACTGTTAAACCAATAATATTATATTTTTCAAATTTTTATTTATAATTGAATCAATATAAAATTATGTGATAAATATATCTCAAAAGTTCCATTCTAAAATTGGATTTTTTGACTTTATCCACTCAACACTAAATGGTAATTAAGTTTACCGTTGGACTTACTATTTTCGACAAAATACTAGGGGCGATGTTTGGAGTAAAAAAATTAGAGTCGTAAGTTAAATAATCTACGAACAATATAAGTCTTTACGAATCACATACTTGATTGAACCAAAGCCTAAAATAAGAAATTACAATTACCAAAATCATGTTACGATATCATTATTCATGGTAGTCATATTCTTTTTTACACGCTAAACATTGACTCGTTGTTTTTAACCAAAGTAGTAAGTCAAAGGAAGTAAACTCAATCACTAATTAGTAATGAGGGGGTAAGCTCATAAAACCCTATAAAATTATGTGATAACGTTGTTACATGGGTATGAATTACTGATTTCTTTGTATTTGCTTCAAATCACAATGAGGTGCTCACATGTTTCGACGAAGAGTTGAGTCTTTTACTCTTTTATGGTGTGTTTTTAGATCGTGAGATTCTAATTGTCTTTGCAATGAAAGGAGAAACAACGCAGGTTAGTCCACGTGACACTATCTAACTTTTCTGTGGGGAAATTGATATCTTATTTTAAGTTATTATCCAACTAATCTTTGACCAGATACTTGTATTTTTTTTTTTGTTGAGAGACCAGATACTTGTTGTAGACAATTATATCATTATAATTTCGGTGGACAATTTTTTTTTCTTAAATGGTATCAGTGGACGGACCTCACAGTTCACTCCTTTTTTGCTAACCAAATTGTCGCTTACATTGTTCAGCCATTTCCCCACCTTAACTCAATAAAAGAGTAAATTCTTTTAATAAACCCCTGGTAAATTTTTTTATAATCCCGTGGCTATTACGTTGACAAATTGTAAAAATTTGTCTTATGATTTTGGGATTTGATATATGCCATAATCGAATTCCACAATTTAAGATGGTTTGAAATTCAGTGTTTAATGTAATACTAGTCAAATTGATTTGACGTCATTACCATTAGTTCGTCTTAGTGCTGTTATATTATCAAAATACAATATTGTCCAAAATGGTTATTAGGTCGGTATATTTTTTTTTTCTCTGAATGTAAGGTAACAAATTAAAATTGTAAAAATAGAGATTAACACCAGTTAGCTTAGATGACTTCCAACGAGTAAAATATTTCAAATACTTTTTTTTTTATGAAAGAAATATTTCAAGTACTTAATTTTTAATTATTTTTGTGATAAAAATATCATGTTACAAAATATTGTAATCTACAACCGAAAATACTTAGTCATAAAAAATTTATTCTTACGATTTTCGGTGTCATTTGTTAACGAAAAAAATTCTTATTTGAAAAGTTTTTAGCGACAAATTTCTCATTTCGAAAATGTTTAGCGACAAAAAATCTAATGGTTAGGAAATATATTTTCGCCGACCAAATAATATATCACTAATTGTTTCTTTTTTTGTGACAAAATTAGATTGTGTGGCGAAATATAATATTAGCAGTAATTATTTATTTGGACATCAAATATGTATTTCTGCGACGTAAGAGGGAAATATAATATTAGCAGTAATTATATATAGTCACTAATAAGAGACTATTTGGTCAAAAATACATCTTTAGCAACGAGATATTATTTTGTCTCTAAATTCCGTCGCCAAAATTTTGTAGGACGTAAGAGGGAATATAATTTTTTCTTTTCAATTTCAGCAACGACCTTAACAACTAAATTTTGATATGGTTGTTAAAAGAAAAATTTCGCGATAATTAGTCTCTTAGTTGACGAATCCCACTATTAGTGACGAAATTTAAATTATCGCTACAAATTTGGTCGCTAAACCGAAATTTTCTTGTAGTGGAGTTGTGCCCCCTTTTGTGTCGGTTAAGCTTGGTCATCTCCTCCTTTTTCCTCTTTCAAGCTCTGTAGCCCCAAACCCTGGTTCTTCTTTAGCAAAAACCCTAAAAATTCAATCCCCCTTTTCGATGTGTTTTTCTCATACTTCTAAAAACGAAAGTCTTGATTCGGTATAAGACCATTGACTTGGTCTTCTTAAAGGGTCTTCTTTAGACTATTGGGTTTGGGTTTGGACTTTGATTCTAATTTAGAACCCAAGGGGTTGCTTCTTCATATGTCTCTACATCTCTAATTTTTGGAAAGATCAAAATATCTCTTGACTTGTTTCTTTCATAACTTCCCTGCCCGAATTCCAATTCGACTTCCCACTACAAAAAAATGGCTTATTTGGGACGGTAAAAACCCGTCCGTAAATGTCACAAACCCGAGCCTAATACGTAAGTGGGAAATTTAAAATCTGAAATTTTTTTTAAAATATATTAATTCGAAAATAATATAAACACTATTTCATATACACAAGGTCACTCACGTTTTTCGCCCACCCACAAAATATCTACACACGTTTCCCACTTACACTGTTACACAAATTTTAGGCGTACGTCCCGAATGCATTGAGGTTGATTTTTTAGCCCGAGTTGAGGCTTAAAATTTAGGATCGTAAAAAATGATTTTTCTGCCTAAGGTAGGTTGGCATTGGAGTTGTTGTAAGAGCGTCTCAAATGGGACACTCAAACTCTAAAACTTAGAGTGCCGCTTAGTATTTATAAAAATTTTGTTAATAAACTTCCAATAAAACACTCTATGATGATGTGAAACATTTATTAATAAAGACTCTTAAGAAAATCTTCAACAAAAAAAAAAAAAAAAAAAAAGACTCTTAAGAAAAACACTTTAAAATAAAAGTGTGTTTGTGACACTGTTCAAGTGCCACTTGAAATTTAGGAAAGTAACTTTTAAAGTGGTCATTGGAGTTGATATGAGGTCGGCCGGGCCGAGGCCTTCAATTCTATAATTTTTAGAAACCTAATCCTAGGAGAAGACCAACAGAAGGGAAATTCAGAAATTGGAAATCCTTCATACTAATATTTAGGAACTTTAGATCTGGAGGGAGAGACAGACAAGTCTACGGTAGAAGATCACTGGAGTTGTAGAGAGAAAACTTCTGATCGATCGATATATATTAAGCTAACCTCAGTCAGGTATGAATATGAAACACTTCTCTCCCTCAAGCACCTTCTTTTGTAGAATATGAAACATTGCTTGTAACCTTGAAAAAAATTTGATCTTTTTAGCTTTTGATGAGTGAAACTGAAAAAATTTGATCTTTTAGCTTTTGGTGAGCGAAACTTAACTTTCTTTTTATCCTTTTCTCTTATAACAGAGGATGGAAGACGAAGACTTTATCAAAACTGAATCAGATGAGGGACGATTCTTATGTAAGTTAAAATACTCAAATTATCTTACGAGAGACCTTCTAGGCAAGAATTGTCATAAGCCAGCGGTAAGAATCCTGAGAAATATGTCTGCCTGTATTTCGTGCCTCATGAACTGTGGTGATGATGATGTTGGATCGAGAGGAAAATACCTAGTAGCTTGTACGAGGAAATACTTAGAGATGACACCCGTTAATCGTAAGAAACTAGAGCATATGATGTTATTCGAGTACTATAAAATGCTTAATGAACTTGTCAGTCTATACAAATCTCCCATTAAAAATAACAAAGAGATAGCGGAGGAATCAATTCGTCTCATTCTCTATCCTAACATTCTATCCTTTCCTGTACCCACTCAACATAGATTTGCTTCTCTTATATTAGAGTTATGCTATCTTCTCCGTGATCACAAAACAACTTCAGAACGTTTGTTATACCACTCTTGTCGTCAAACTTATGAAGCTCTAGTGAAATCAATTGGTCCTGGAAACACTAGGAGACTTTTCTATTCTTGCGCCCCAGATACTTTTGTTCGCGACTTTTACCATTTTATACGGGAGCTCACAGACCAATTGCTTGTGAATATGAAGTTGATCCGGGAATCATGCTTTTGCAGAGTTCCTTCTGAATTAAAGTCACGATTCGAGAGAGATGTTGTTGAGTTCTCTACATTTACACTCCATACGTGTACGAATATTAAAGAGCACGTGATATCAATATTAGGTCTATCACTTGACTCGCTTCCCATGGTGGCTTCTGAGGATGTGATGGGAAAGTCAAATTATGTGAAGGAACTTAAACCATTTTATGATGATTTTAGTAACTTGCTAAACAGCGTTGATCTTGGTTTAACTTATATGGATGATGGAGTTGAGTACACAAGATGTACTCAGTGTGAATTTAATCATGGGTGGTGTTATTATCTCTCTATTCTCAAGGAGTTAGACATGATCTCGAAGATTTATCAACTTGCACAAAAGAACCTCTTCTCTTGCTTGAGTTCTCACCGAGATTCGATAAACAAACTTGTGATGAGATCAAAGAGAGGCGACAATCATCAATGGCTTCTTAGATATAAGAGTTTATTAAATTATGAATCTCGAAAACATTTGATCACCGTGATGTTCCCGGATCAGGTTAAGAATGGTTGTGACCACATGAAGGTCATCATTGACAAATCGAAGTTATTCGATGATTCTTTTAAGCATGTTGGGCTCGCAAACGCCATTTTGTTGCGGAATGGAATCACACTTCAGTTCAAAAATGAGGTTGCTTTTGAAGCAAGTCCTGGCATTCTAAAAGAATGGTTCCTCTTGGTATGCCAACATTTATTCACTCCACAAAATTCTCTGTTTGTATCATGCCCACATGACCCTCAAAGGCTCTATCCTAATCCAGGTATATTCACCATTTCAACATTTGTTCAATATTCTGAATTGCTGTTTTTGGGTTTTCATTATGTTATATTTTGTGTGTTCAACTATATTCTTTGTCAATCCCTTTGCTCATTCTATCTATGTGTGCAGGGAAAGTAAATTCTCAACAACTTGAGTATTATCGCTTTTGTGGTCGAATAATCGCTTTAGCAATGATGCATGATGTGCAAATAGGTGTCGGTTTTGATCGCTTCTTTTTCTTGCATTTATCTGGATCTACAATTACTTTGGAGGATATACGAGATGCAGATCCATATATGTATAAAAGCTGCAAGGATATTCTGGAAATGGATACTAAGTTCATAGATTCGAATGGTTTGGGACTAACATTTGTTTGGGAAACTGAAGAAGTAGATGAGTCTGGGTCCAGGAGAAAAATTGTGGAGTTGTGTCCTGGAGGTAGCACAATGGTCGTGTATAGCCTGAACCGAGAAGAATATATAGAACTCGTTATACAACATTGTTTTGTAAGATCAATTGCAGAGAAGGTAAAACTATTTACCCGAGGTCTTGATGATGTTCTCACTCGAAGCTGTCGAAAGAGGTTATTTCAGAGTATAGAGTTGGAAGATCTTGATCATATATTATTGGAAAGAACAATTTGTGAAACGAATCGGGAGGAACATAGGAACCACAATGAAGCCGTTGATGGTAGGACGACTCCTTTTCATAGAATAATTGAAACCACCTTATCCGTTTCTAGGCAAAAGTCTTCTCATCTGCAATTGAAATGTAGAGACCAACATCGTCCCTTTCGTTTTGTTATCTAATTATTGTTCATCGTATTTATCACTTGTTGTAGACAATTGTTTTGTTTTATTAATTTATTTGTTGTCAAGTAATAAAGTTTCTAGGCTGTTTTGAACCCTAAATTAATTCAAGTAGATAGATGCAAAGTATTTGTTCTAATGTACTGGTACATTTTAATTCCGGTGGTTAAGATACTGGAGCCACCCCATTTTATCAGTTCATTTTGCATATATCATTATAGCGATTGACACTTCGTAGTGGAGCGCCACCACAAACTTCTTATAGTCATCGATTGGTATCTGGTGATATGCGTCATAGTAGAGTTAGTTATTTTGCCTCTCTATACCACAATCTATTGGGGCACCAGGATGGGTTTGTCTTCGGGTCATTGCATGACTTTATGCACCTATTCTTCCCCGCCCATGGTCCGTGCTACTTCAGGTCATCGGAAGCAAGTTGGAGTTAATCTGAATTGACAGACGAAGACCCAAACCATAACATAAGTATTTATCTAAATCAGTAGTTCCAAACTCATGAATGAATTATTTGCAACCTCCTATGCCTCGTGTCCCCAGTACAAACTAACACACCCCAGTATAAACTAACAGACAGAATAAGCCACCAGTTTCATAATTTCCAAGTGAAGGCAAC
>BEHA01004542.1:777223-797845 GCA_002897215.1 Eschscholzia californica subsp. californica
TCTTCCTCTCCACAGTATCTCACCAAACCCATCACTTCAACCTTATTAAAACACACACTCTCTCTCTCTCAAATATAAGAAGGAAAAACAAAAGGGAGCTCGGAAAAGGCAAGGGAAGCAAAAAAAGAAAACACAGCGACAAAAAGACATTCACTGTGCGTATGTTTGTGCAGGCGTGCAGCAAGGGGAACGAACCGATCCGGCTATCGTGGGTACTAGTCTCGTGAGGCGATTAGGTCGGGTAAAAAGTCTAGTTGCATATGAGGAGGGGCATGTTTAAGGGTGTAAGTGTGTAACCATTGCCGTCGCACCGGCCCCTTCAAACAACGTATTTTTTTCGAAGAACCAAAGACTCTTTTGTACGGTACAATTTTTAATAGATTGTCTAAAACATGAGATCACTAATTCAATTCATTATTGTCTCGAATTATTAGTAGTAACTAGTAACAATTATTAGCTACAGATAATTATGATATAGGTTAGTTTGTTTGCTCGAAGACTAGTTCTAAAGTTCAATATTTAAATTAAATATTTTTTTCACGGAGTAAGCGTAGCTCAATGTGTATGATTCTTGCTAAAAAATATTTCAGAACAAAAAAAATGCACGCTTTAGATTTGTCTTATAAGTAATAAAAAATTTAAATGGGCACTCATTTCATTTGGATATTTGCCAAGTGCATTTCTTGTTAAAATGAGTTACCTGTGGATATTATCGGAAAAAAGTCCTAAATATTTTTACACCAGACTCTTTAATTCTCAGTTATGCTAGCGGTAAGGACTACCAAATACTAAAGAACTAATTATTTTTTTCACATTAATATTGTGTATTAACATGTTATCCAACTTTATTATCTTTAGAAAACATACTATTCCTTTTTTTTTTGAAGAAGCAAAATAGTATCATTCATTAAGAAAATCAAAGCAAGGGGTGGAAGTCAAGATAGCTAGTCAGTCCATGTAGACAACAAACCAATAACATTTATCATCTACAAAAGGCTCAAAGCCTATATATGGCTTCCCAATCTCTAATTAATTGACTAAACAAAGTGTTCTTAAATCAATTTTAGGAAGAAACCCAGTAGTAAATGAGACTCTTAACTGAAACAATGACATTCTCCAACGATTCTTCTTTCTCACACATTGTATTCAATACTCTGTTATTCCTTTCAAACTAATTTTGGGAAAAAACATACTATTCACCCCTCAAGTTTTAGTGAACGAACTTGTTTTGGTATATCCAAATTGAGTCAATGAGTATAAGAGATGCTTTCTTACCATCCATAAACCTTTTTTTTTCTTGAGAGGGGTTGAAGGCCTCGGGCAAAAATGTTATAAACCTCCATATTACAAATGGGACTTTCCACAATTTGTGTTTAATCCGGAAGTCTACAGTAATTCGGCAGCCACACCCTTTTTTTCTTTATGTTACATTTCGTGGTGGTACCTTTGAATTTCAGCACCTCTTAGGTGTAATTATGACAAATGGGGATACATTGAATTGGTGCCCGGTTGGAATGTGGATAAGTCTTGTTGAAGGAGTTTGAGGAATTGGGAAAACGACCCCAATCCCCCCACGAGACACGACGACACACCCACATTAAAACACGGTTTCCCCCTTTCTCACTGGATTGCCTTCCTTTTTCTTCCCTCACCCACGTGTGAGATATTGACATTATATTTATATTTGTACATGATAATATCCCGTCTGTCTAACCCTATAGTTTTTTCTGTTAGAAAACCCTTTAGTTAGAATGTCCATATTACATTTATTGAATACAACGTCCATGTTACATTTGTGTTGTTGACTTCATGCAAACGATCTAAGTAATTGAATTATTTATTCAGTAATTTTTTTTTTTGTGTAATGGGGAGCTGGTAGAGAGTTTAGATCTAAAAACAAAAACGAACTCTTTTACACATAATTTAACGGCCCCCTATCCTCTTCAAAATTCCGACATGGGAAAATTACGACAAAAGTAAATTTGTCACCAACTAGTTACTTAGTATGTTTGTTTCTCGACGAGTATGCTTGATACTGAAGTATTCAGAAGACCTTAAAAGTTCATAATGTTTGTCTATAATCTCTAACACTAATGCACAATAGTTGAAATGAAAAGAGAAACAATTAGTATTTTTTTAGTTTAGTCTCAAGTCTCACCTGAATTGGTGGCTCATTTCGGTTACCTCATTTTATATGTAATGCATGTGATGCAAGAGTGTTAGGGTGACTCAATATTATGGTTCATGCATTATCCTTCAAACTAAACAAGTATTTTATTCTTCATAAATTTGTGTTTTTTCACTAATAGGACAAATATATAATTGTTAATTCTATATACGAAAACAAAATAAGCCGCCGACCAATCCTGATTGGGCCGCATACGCACGATTGGGGTTCTTTTGGTGACGGCAAAGGTTGTTTATATTCTATTTATATTTATCCGACAAGTCATGTGGAATCTCGATGACGTTATTAAATAGATTTTGGTGGTTATTCAACAAAAAAAATAGATTTTGGAGGTCACAGTAATTTTGTGTACAAAATCCCTCCACTAGATTTAACAAAACAATTTTTAAGTCATTAGTTACACGAACGATGAGGAATGATAAAGCCGGTGATTATACTATTTGAATGTATCATGAAATTCTCTTTACCTTAGAAATAGTTCTTCTTTTTTTAGATAAGAACGTTAGAAATAGTTTTTTTTTTTGATGAAATACGTTAGAAATAGTTAGTAAGCTATCCATATAACATACATAAAGATATACGGAGTCCCCATATTCCCAGGGGGCGTGAGTTAGTGAAACCCGTATTGTTCTTCCGCGTTCCCACATTGATTTACCGGATCTTCCATCTGAGTAAAGAAAGAGAATCTGGGGGAAGTACTAGAAAGAAAAGGAGCGCCATGGAATGAAGTAAACTTTTTTTTTTTTGTTGAATGGTGGAATGAAGTAAACTTGAGCTTGCCTATCTCGGAATGAGGTAACTACTGAGACTCACTCCTTTTCTAAAAGATTTATGAAAAAAAAAATAGGTTAAAAGTAGTTCTATGACATAATTATACGAACAGTGGTGAATTAACACTCTTAAAGTAGCATATAAAAAATGATGGACATAAATATTTCAGAGATGGTGGATTGAGATGGTAACGGACATTTATGGATATACGCACAAACATATTTTTGTCGAGACATTTTAATACGGTAAGTCTACAAATAAAATGTTTCTCAATTTTCAAGACAGTGCATCCATAGAAAAGGAGATAATTTTTCAACAAAAAAACAGATGATTTTAATCCCCTAAAAATGATCAATTTACTAAAATGACTCCTTAAAGATGACCATTTATCAATATGACCTCTTTTTAAATTATTTTGTTAGTTAATTTCGATTAACTTTAACAGTTTACAAATTTTTCTCTATCTGCCCTCCCTTAAAATATTCTACCATATTTATCTTCTCTTTTTCTGTCGCCGATGACGGTCGACGTCATCTCGACTGCGATCCCTCACCAGATACTTGAAAAAAAAACTTTTTATCTTCTACTTTCCCCTTCCACAATCATGACCACCACCACAATATTATCTATTATCTCCTTGATTCAAGAACTTTGGAAACTAAGTCATTCTCATTTATTTCTGGTGCATCACAAAATCACAATTTCCTTCAAACAACTTCCTCAAATGGAAACAATTTACGTAAACCGATCTTCGGAATAAAAAGTTGCTTTGTTAGACCTTTATTATTATTATTATCTTGTTAAAAAAATATTTTGCGGAGATTTGAATTATTCACGTCGTTAGGTTTTTGTGCACAATCGCGAGCATTGATGGACAATAGGTTATCATTATCATCGTCATCATCTTGTTACATGAAATAATATATTTTTGCCGGGAAGACTCGGGGGAATTGGTGAGGGAGTGCAGCCGGTGCGGTCGCACCAGATCCCATTTTGAGTAGTGTTAAAACTTGTATATTTTATGTCTATTTTCCACTCAACGTGATATGTAGCTCAGTTGGTTGAGATCTTGTCCTACGTATTGGACGTCTCAAGTTCAAACCGTGTCAACAACCTATTTATTTATTTTTAAGTCTTACTAGGTTCTAACCTCTATAGGCGCCTCCGTACTGGATCAAGCCTATACAAGATAAAATGCCCACTTTAATGACTTAAAAATAGATATTCTAAAGGCCTAGCCTCTAATTTCTAGTTTCCAAATGTAGTCTCTATAGGCACTCCAGGCTATTCTAGTTTCTAATATTTTATTGTGTTCAAGTTTCCAATTGTTACGGGGTGAGAATTCTACCCGATACCCGTCACGTTTACCCACGCCCGACAATGTCCATGGACGCCCGCGCCCGAAGATGGGTACTACCCGCCCAGCCGGATGATTTTTCGTGGGCGGGCTCGGGTGAAAAGCTATGCCCGCCACCCCGCCCATACCCGAGCCCGATATGCTCACCCGACGGGTGCCTATAGATGCGAATCACTTTGAGTGTCGATTATACTTCACTATAAAGCCCAAAGTAGATTTAAGGTTTCTCCTAAGATATATAAACTACACATTGAAGCAACCCTAATAGTTTACCACATTGAATCTGAGAAATTCGGTAGCATAGAGAGATAAAAAGAATCTACGTTGTCTCTCTAGCCGTTTCTCTCTTATTTACTAGACCTTCTTGTGCCAACCTTCTTCTCTATTAAATAAGTTATCGGGATCATCTTCCATCTCTATGTACTGGTCAAATTTTAAGATTATTTTGATGTGAAGGAAGAACAAAGAAGAACTAATGAAACATACAAAAACAAGAAAAAAAGTGGAAGACAACCAAGTCTCATGTTTGCATATATAGATCTATATCAGTTGTTGATTTCTTATGTTACGGAATCTGAGTATTTCTTTCATTCTTGATTTATAGGTTTTGTAAAGATTTGGTATCAATTTGTTTAGAGAAGCTTATTTGAACAATATCAAATTTCTAGAGTTTCCTGATCTGGTAGAAAAATATCAGATAAAGAAACCCGATGCCCGATTTGCCCGAAGCCCGACCTGCCCGATGCTTTAGTGGGCATGGGCGGGCTTTGATCATAGGAGATTTCAGAAAAGCCCACCCGAATCCGCCCGAGAACCCGAGTGGGCAGAGGAGAAACTTACCCGACCCGCCCGAGCCCGACTCAGAATTACCCGCTGGTGCCCATACCCGTCCGATTCCCACCCCTACTTACAGTCTTCTCTCTTCCTCCAATAGGTTTTTATGTCTTTTCTCTCAAATATACATATTATTTTATATTTTTTCAGATAATTTTTCTTATGCGAAATAATTTTTCTATATCATACTTATCTTATGTGAATGTTTGTTTTAATTTGTATTCTTAGACTTGTATAATGACATCGAGTATGGTTTAAATAGTTTTAATGGAGTTAGTTATATAATTACTGCAGACGTTGGTACTTTGTTTTTTGCATAAACATATATTTTTCATGATAATTTTTAGACAAATTTTTAGATATTCATCCATTATATCATACGTAACTTTTTATGGAGTTTGATTTTTGACCTACACAAATCTCACGATCCAGAATTCCGATATACATGAAAGAGAAGGCAGTTAAAAGCCATTGATTGTGGATCTAGTTGAATGAGGCTGATGAGACGGACCCACGAGATTATTTCTCCTACCATGACGTGGTTGAACCCAAACAAATACCAAACGCCACGTCCCCAAATAAAGAAAGACACATGTCATACGTGTCACAGCATGCGGACATGGCACGTGACGTCACATGGTTAGTGATGTTCGCCTTTAAATTGCTGCTAAGGCAGTGGGAACTAAGAACCAAGAATTAGTGATGGCGGATGTGAGAGGAGTTAAGAGTGGCGGAAGTTGCAACGAGGGTTGCGGTTGTGCCGTGCCCTGCCCCGGTGGCGAAGGTTGCAGGTGGTATCCTATTCACCTTTGGTGTCAATCTTTCATAATACAAAATTCTAAATTTAAAGTCAATCACATATATATAAATCTTTATATTGATAAGATCGATGGCGGAAATGATTATATGTGTACTTATATGTAGGTGTGATAACACAGCTAGTAGTGGAGGAGGAAGGGAACACATGAAGTGCTCGTGTGGTGAGCATTGTGGGTGCAACCCATGCAACCAGTGTACCACCACACAACCAGCTGGTGGCGTTGGGAAAGCTTATTGCAAGTGCAGTCCTGGATGTGGTTGTGTCAAGTGTGCTTCTTGAATTAATGTTGTAATGAGCAGTAGTATTTTAACATAATGAGTGACTCTGTCTACATATGTCAATCGCGTGGAATAAAATAAAATAAACATATCAAGTTAGAATGACATACCTTCATCAAAAAAAAAAGTTAGAATGACATATTTTTCTCGGTTCAGTTTGCATGTTTGTAGAATTGTAACTTTTATAGGTGCCCCAAAAATGTTATGGTAGATTAAGTTATTGCAGGTCTGTGTGCGACTCTGGCCTCGAACTTGAGCGGGTAATAAGACATTATCATTAGGCATTATCAGGAAGGTATAACTCGGGCAGCATAATGCACCCCATTAAAAAAAAAGGCGATAAAAATTCATGTTCTAAAGGAGAAGGCGAAGCGTGACAAATTGTGCCAGGCGTGAAGCCCAGTGCAAAGTTTGAAGCCCATCCTTAGACAAGCCCTAGTTTCACTTGTCATTCCAAGTGATACCAACTTCATGTGGGCACCGAAGGATGCAATGCTGCCTTGCTGATACGGGCGACCCGATGTGATTGTTTCGGGCATTAGATCAAACCCTGCAATCTAAGAAAGTGAATGTTTGCAAGAATTGGAAAGTTCCAAATACCACATTGTACCTCGAAGAAGCCCCCTAGGCCACTACAAGGCACCTATATCATTAGGCCACTACAAGGCACCTAGATGGTTTCATCTTAGTCCTATGAATTTTATTTCTGCTCACACATGAGATATAAAGTACAAACCCCTGTGTGTTTCATGGTAATACACAGACATGTCAAGACTCCTAGACTATATCTGTCTTATTTGAACCCTAAAGACCATATATATCTATCTTTATATCAAGATTTGTGAATTAAATAAGCATTACAACTGTCTTATTTGAGCCCTAAAGACCACATATATCTTTGTCTTTGAAAGGCATATTAAGAAACCTAAAGCCCATCTAATCTAGGTTTCTTTTTTTAATGTAGGGAGATTCTTCTCGCTGAGAGTGCTGGAACTAAAACAATAAAGCGAGAAGAAGAAATACCTAACTGATAATGTGCACCTACGCACGATTTAAGAAATACTAAATTTTCTTTCCTTTCCACGGGATCGAATCTAGGACCTCTATGTTCCGAAACAAGTGTCCAACCACTATCCCAAGAGAATAGAGATAGTGAACAAAACATGTACATCGGCCTTTCATAACAACAAAAAAGAACACCCCTACACTCACCTCTATATCATTAGCATCGCAAATACATCTGCCACCCCTCTAGACCATTATGGTTGCAATTACATCTCTACTCAAAATGTTATGTAATTGGCCGTTGGAATACATATCTATTGGCTATGCAAACACATCTCTACTCAAAATCTTATTAATTGGTAATACCATCACATCTCCATTCAATAGGAGTACCTAGGTTGAAATCAACATATATCTCTCATACATATTCATTTGACAAGAATTTATCTGTCCCTAAAATTTATATAGACAGCCTATACGTAGAGAATTTTTGTATACATAATAATTTCATAAGATGCCCCACTGCCACTAATTCCTTCAATATATACACCCTCTTTTCCGAAATAAATATTAAGTGCATCCTAGTATAATTATTGATACCGCATAAAATCCTTGGAATTGTTTTTTTGTTTATGTAAATCAGTAGTCCTAAAATTCATTAAAACATGAAGAAATTTAAGTACAAAAAAAGCTTCAAGGTAACCAAGAAACTTCCTTCTTTTGGATTACAAACAAGAAAACACAAAGCCCACTAAATTTTCATTGATAAGGCGGTAGATATTACATAGGTTTGATTAGTAAAACAAAGTAATAATTCCCCCCCTAAAACAAAACATTCATCATCATCTCCCTCTATCTAGTCGTCATCTTCATCTTCTTCCTGCAAATTTACACACACACAAAAAAAAACACATTTAGACCCACTGTGAGGTTAAATTAAACTTCCCCAGCAAAAGGGTTTATTTATTATTGTAAACAAACCTCTTCGCTCTCATCTTCTTCGTCCTCATCGTTTACCTCAGATTTTGATTTATCTGATTCATCTTCTTCTTCAGCAGCTTCAGCTTCCTCACTCTGCATAAATTTCAACCAGACATCAATAATTATGATTGGCATATTTAATTTATCCAAAGAAAAAAGTCAACAGAGGGAAATATAATTGAGAGAGAGAAAAGAAATATACCTGCTTTTTGTTGTAAGCTTGCAAATTTTTGTTATATTCAACCTTCCTTTTTTCTGCTTTTGCTACATAAGGGGCTTTTTCCTTAATTTTACAACAACAAATAGTTTAATCAGCCTAAATTAGCAAGTAAAAATCGACTAAAATGGAGATTTAGAATGAAAAATTCTAAATTATAGTATGATAATTAACTTACAGCATCAGACAACGATTTCCATTTATCTCCACCAGCTTTACCCACCTTTTTTTTCATGAAAAGCAAAACAAAAATAAGAATCTCAAAAACTAGTTTTAGGGTTTATGTGGTGGATCTAAGAAAATTTAGAAAAAGGAAACTTACAACAGAGACGGATTTGTTGTTAGGGTGCTTCTCCTTGTATGTTTGCCTAAACTCCTCCCTAAATTCAACAACAAAAACACAATCAGAGAAGAACTTTGCGTTGACAAATAAGTATAGAGAGAGAAAGAGAGAGAGAGAGAGAGGGAAATTACATGAAGACGAAGAAGGCACTAGCAGGCCTTTTAGGTTTGTTTGGATCCTTAGTTGGTTTCTCCTTCTTTGTCGCTGGTTTCTTTCCAGCTCTGTCGTTAGCCGGAGCTTTTCTCTTGTTCACTGCTAACCTAACCAAATTAAGGAAGACAAAATCAGATCTGAAACTGTATGATCTAATTGAACAATCAGTAAAACTAAATTAAACTCACTTGTTTTCGGATTTTTTAGCCGTACTGGCCTTTGATTTGGCTCCCTTCATCACAAAAACTGCAGTTTCAAATGAGAAAATAGTGAGAACCGGTGATGAATCGGCTGAAAATCGGTTAGAATCGTACAGAAACGGTGGGTTGAAGGGATTATTACCTTCAGAGAGAGAGAGAGAGAGGTGGTTTGTTTGTGTGTGTGTGTGTGTGGTGGATAGTGGGAGGAAGAAGAGGGGAAGAAAGAAGGGGGAGATAAGAAGGGGATGGGAGATTGTGGGGAAATGAAAATTAAAATTCATTCACTATCGAAATGAAATCCGGTTTTAGGCGGGATATGAAATTTATTTGCCACGTCACTGATCTGTGTGAACTTCCCTTGGCTTCCTCTCTCTCAGGATTCTTGTATTTCCCTCTCTTCTTTTGTGCTTTCCTCTGTGTTTGTTGAGAGAAATTCTTAATGGGCCATAATTTTTAAATGTATATAGGTTCTTTCGGCCCACTAAATAAATTAAGAGAGAAGGATGAATGGTGGGACCCAGTTTCCATTCGCACTCACTTGGTTGTTGTTTAACTGACGTCCGTTAAATGCCAGGATATTTTGATACTTGAGAATATCGACGACGTCTACGTGTTTCACTTCACACTTGTGTTATGGGTCCCACGCTCTTCTAGTGTTTGACTGTCAAAACGAATATAATTCCGAATTCCTTGTTTAATCTCTTTTATTTTCGAAAATAACAATTGAGTCCCTTAAGATTTTTCTACGCTTCCCCGCCACATCGGTCTTGATCATTATAATTAAGGCAGAGGGTAATCAGGTAAATTTAATATGAACGTTAAGATATTTTGTCATCGATTTAGGTGGGCTCTGGACAAAGACATCTGATGTCGTACTTCTGGGTTGGGCTTCTTCATTGTTAAGGGGAATATTAAATTCACTAACCATTCTTTTTATACACATTAACATGAGGCGTTTATTATAAAGCCCAAAATGTTGGAGTCAAGAGAGGATCTGGCCCAGTGGTAAATAATAATGAGAAAAAAACCCACTTAGTAAAATTACCCCACTACCCACATTTATAAAAAGAAAAGACTATAGCGTCCTGGCCCAAATTTTCGAAATCTTTCCCGCCCAAAAAGAGGAAGCAGTCCCATAAAGTCAGACGCATGCCTTTTACTCTCTCATAGCCGAACATAAACGTTTCATTTCATCTTCTCATTTTCTCTCTCTAAAAAACCAAAAACCATCTTATCTCTCACTGCAAATCGTTTTTGAGCTTTAATCTCCATCATCTCTATCAAAAATTCGTTTGAAATCTAGACAAACTAAGGGTATCTAAAATCTTTTGTTAGGGTTCCGGTTTGAAAAAGCTTTTTTCATCGGTTCGATCTTGGTTTTGTTACTCGATTTTTAGGGTTTTGGTTTTGTTACTCGATTTTTCATCGGGTGATCTTGAAAAAACTAGGGTATCTAAAATCTTTTGTTAGGGTTTTGGTTTTGTTACTCGATTTTTAGGAGAAAAAAAAAAGAGTTACTGTTGAATACACAACAATTTTATGTGGGTGTTTCTTAAGATCTTCATCATGTTCAACAAAATCAAAGATTTTGATGTGTTTTTTTGTCTTAAGATCTTCATCATGTTTCTTAAGATCTTCATCATGTTTTGATGTGTTTTTAACAATATAGATTTTTTTCTTCAGAAATATTTAATATGTAGAAACATTTAGGTCTTCTCAGAACACATTTGATATGTTTTAACAAATTTTGTTCATTTTGGATGGTTTGTTCTTCAGATCTACATATAAAAGATCCTGGTATAAACATTTCTGGTTTTTGTGTTACTTTATGTTAGATTTATTCCTATTCTTTGTTTTCAAAACTTGAGGGTTTGTTTTTCAAAACCACAATACATTTGTAAACAAGTTCACATGTTGAAGATATTTTGAGTTCTGTTTCAAACATTTATGGTTTTGTTGTAGTTATTTTGGTTTTTAACCTAGACATTCAGAGGTTTGTTGGTGAATTTTGGGTTCTGTCTCAGACATTCAGGGGTTTGTTGGTGAATTTTGGGTGTTTTACTGGGTAAAAAAAATTTTGTTCTCTGTTGCATTGGACCTCTTTGTCTATACAACATTCTTATTGTCTGAAACATTTGTAAATATGTTTTTGTGTTGAAAGATATATGGTTTAGACATACAAAATTGATTGTTTGCATATAGTTAATGTTCATATCTTGTCTGTTATTGTTTGTTTGATGATTCTAATTGTACTGATATTTGGTTATTTGTCTGATGCAATGAGACATCTGCTGCTGCTAGAGGCAGAAAAGATAAAGCAATTGCGAAAGACAACAAGAATAAGGACCCATCAATACAGTTTAAATGTAACTTATATTTTTAGGAGCAAATCAGGTA
This sequence comes from Eschscholzia californica subsp. californica, assembly GCA_002897215.1. NCBI lineage: Eukaryota > Viridiplantae > Streptophyta > Magnoliopsida > Ranunculales > Papaveraceae > Eschscholzia > Eschscholzia californica. Next base: position 788,768 of record BEHA01004542.1, read on the forward strand.
ACTAAAACAAACATAGTTATGTTTTTTCCGAGCATATACTCATATGCTCTAAACATACTAAAATATGTTTTGTTTTACCCGTAAAAATTCAGTGTACATATCCCTAAATTATGTTTATCAGATGAGTAAACTTTAACTTTGAAAACATATAATTTTTCTAAAAAACATAATTTCATTTGTTCTAAACATATCAACATGTGTTGTCTCTATACTTTGATGTGTTTATATATCTACCGGAATGCTACGGAAGAGGTAAGAGAAGTCTTGGTTGATAAAACCTGTTATTATTTGAAACATCAGTAAATATGTTTGTTGTTGAAGAAATATGTTTTCAGCAGTCAAAATGAGTTGTTTGCATATAGTTAAATGTTCATAACTTGTATGTTACTATATGTTTAATGTTTTTTAATGTAGACAATTGATTATTTGTCTGCTGCAAGGACAAATCTGTTGTTGTGCGAGGGTGAAAAAAGATCGACATTAAAGAGAAAGTCATCGTTGAAGTAGATAAGAAAAAAGGGACATCACAATCTAACATATGTTAGAGGATTGGAGGATTAAGGTGTCATGTTGTAGATATTTTTGTGAACAATTTAACATATGTTCATCTGTATCGATATTTTGAAAAAAACAAAGTTTGGAAAATGTAAACAATAGATAAAAAATGAGCTCGTATGATCTGCTGGTGCTACTTGCAATTTCGGAAAAGCAGGAACAACTTAATCTTTGCTTGGAGCATATATATTTGATAGATAGATTGATTTTATGTTCTATATTTAGTGGAAACAACATATTTTACAGATTGATATTTTAGGGTTCTATTGAAGATTTTTAGTGTTTGGAACACTTGTTTGTTTTCTTCTTTACATTTAAGTATGATTTTTGATCATGGTTGATTTGCCTTTTACATTCATTGATATGTAATCAACATTTTTGATTATTCAGAAGTTTTTACGCTATGGTAACATCAAAGAAAATCACTAAAAATCCAACTATGACATCTGCTTCATCTACGGCAAATCGGGTAATTTCGGAAACACTTTCTTTTTTGATGTCAATAAATTCAGATATGTTTTCATTTTGGATGAGTCAATTTCTTTTTTCATGTAAACATATTCAGATATGTTTCCATTTTGGATGAGGCTATTTATTTTTGGATGTCAATAGAGTCAGATATGTTTCCATTTGGATGAGGCTATATATTTTTGGATGTCAACATAGTCAGATATGCTTCCATTTGGATGAGGCTATTTATTTTTGTATGTCAACAAATTCAGATATGTTTCCATTTGTGTGAGCCCATTTATTTTTGGATGTAAACATATTTAGATATGTTTTGAAATACCTAAAATGTGTTACTTGCATATGAAACTTTGTCTGCATTAGCCAACATATGTCCCGTTGTGCATGAAGCATATTTTAGTATGTTCAGATAATAGGACCTATATTTTGTGAAATATTTTACTTTCTTCAGATAATAGAATCGTTTATATGTTCTTCAAGGTTAAGGAGGAGCTGGAAGCAGAGAGTGAACAAGAGACAAGATTGTTACAATTCAGTGAAAAGTTGGTTCTTCAAGTGAATATGGAAGACAATATAAAACTTGTCGAAGAAACTTAATATTTGGTGGAGCAAATTAATAGTTGCTTAGAGCATATCTAGATTTGTTTAGATAAATCTATTTCTATTTTGAAGTTGTAAATTTTCTTCATGCAAAAACTAATTTGTTCGGAATATTTCTGAGGTTGTAAATTTCCTTGGAGCATATATGAATTTGTTCGGAAATAAATAAATTATTGAGAACAAACAAAGATTTGTTCAAACAAATCTTTGAAGTGGGAAATATTTTTTATGTTATAATAATATACTCGAACACAAAACTAAATTTTAGGGAGTTCAGAAATAAAAGTTAAAACATCTAAAAATTAGGTAGAAGGCAAAATAGATAATATTCATAACAAAATATTGTGGACAATCACAAAGGATAATTTGTCTTCCATATTCACTTGAAGAACCAACTTTTCACTGCATTGTAACAATCTTGTCTCTTCTTCACTCTCTGGTTCCAACTCCTCCTTAACCTTGAAGAACATATAAACGATTTTATTATTTGAACAAAGTAAAATATTTCACAAAATATATGTCTTATTATCTGAACATATTAAAATATGCTTCATGCACAACAGGACATATGTTGGCTAATGTAGACAAAGTTTCGTATGCAAGTAACACATTTTAGGTATTTCAGAACATATCTGAATATGTTTACATCTAAAAAGAAATTGGCTCATTCAAATGGAAACATATCTGAATTTGTTGATATCCAAAAAGAAATTATTTCCGAAATTAACTAATTTGCTTTTAGCACATCAATTTCTTTCTCCAAACCTGCAAAGAAGTAAAATAAAACATGAAATCTGAAAAACATGAAACATTAATGAAAACATACAGATGAACAAGAAAGTTTTATCAAAATGAAAGGCTTTCACTCCTCCATCAAATATTTGACCAATATGAGTAAACACAGGGCCCCAAGATTCAGATACTAGTGGTCGGTCCCTCAATGGTGCCAGATCTGGCTGTAGGTCAACCTCCATATGCAAGTGTTGTAGAAAAAATGTCTTCAAATTAATATATATTCTGAGAATACATAACTTTATGTTTCTGAAAATGCATTGGTTCGAAGACAAATCCTAACAAACAGACAAAAACAAATTTTATGCATCATGATTCAAATGTAATGTTCTTAAAAGGGAGAGTTTTTATGTGAAACACGCAGACAATATTTACTACCTATAAACACAACAATATATACTTCTGTAAATATAAAATAATCTGAACAAAACGATTTGTGTTAGTGGAAGTGGAAATATGTTCATGAAATAATATATGAAAAACAGATAACATGAAATCACACACAGGGTGAAAACATGAGTATATACTTCCGAAAATACTCTAAACAAAGGAATTTGTGTTTGTGGAAGTGACAATATGTTTCATGAAATTTATGAAAACAGAACACATGAAAATTATGAAAACAGAAAACATATTGGGTTTTTCTTAGGACATAACTTGTTGTGTCAGAAAATATGAGTGTAAAAACCAAACGAAATTTCAGATAGAAATGAAGATGAAGAACAAAGAAGGTTCAATGAACAAAACATGGTGTTGATGATAATGATAATGATGATGAAGATGAACACAAACTCTCTAAAAACTAAAGAAGGTTCATGGAACAAATCATGGTGTTGATGATAAAGATCATGAAGATGAAAAAAAATACAGAAGAAGAAAGAAACTTTTATGTTTCGAAAAAAATAAAGAAGAAAGTTTTATGATGTTTTAAGAAAACGAAAAATTTACAGAAGAAGATGAAGATGAGTGTTTATGATGTTTTAAGCAAAGTGCAAAGAAAATGAAAATGAAGATGAAGATGAGGGTTTATGTTGTTTTAAGCAAAATGCAAAGAAGATGAAGATGAGGGTTTATGATGAAGATGAAGGGATGAAGATAAGGAAACTCAAACCTGTAAATATTTCCGGATCCGTGTAGCTTAGTAGTTGTTAGAGAGATACAGATGAGAGAGAGAAATGGAAGGAAAGATTTCTTTCTCTTATGGAGGAGAGAGCAGATATAGGAGAGAGAAAATGGATGGAAAGTTTTGAGGAGGGAAAGAGAAAGTTTTGAGGAGGGAAAGAGATATAAATGGAAGGAAAAAACCCAGACATCTTCTCTTACATATATATATAAGGGTATAAGAGGGATTATTTAAAGTAAGGGCTTCCTAGAGATGGGAAAAGTGACCTAGGGATCCGAAATTGGGTTGGATTAGGATTATTTTTGAAAAAATGGATTTTGCAACTTAAAATAATCTATGGTGGGCCAAATCCTAGTTATAGGGTCATTTTTTGGACTTTTGAATAAAAATTTCCATTAACATCTAAGATTTTCTTGTTCATGTCATAAGACATAAGATATGTGAATGTAGTAGCTAGAAATGGTGAATGTATATAACAATTTTCCTTCTCTTTCTCATTCCAGTTTTAGAAGCATGGTCTTCAATTCAATACAGGCAGAATCCGTTCAACAAAAAAAAGACAGGTAGAATCAGGCAAATAATGGGCCATATCTTAAGGATGTGATTTTGGTGCATCTAAAAAAGTCACGGTGAACAAAGATTTTGGTCAATAAGATTTGACCTTGAAGCAATCTTGTTTTCAGTCCAAAATCGTTCTTTTTGTTTCTTTCCCCATAATTACCATCTTCCACATCTGACCACCACTCACTACCTCCAACTACCACCGCTTCCGATCACTGTAGTCATATCTTTCTATATTTATCTCATAATCCTTGTTCTCTCCTTCTCTCTTACTATCTCTCTCTCTCTCTATATATCTGTCACCCTCACTTTTTCTCACACTGTTCTGTCGAAGGGTATAGTTCCCTCCGACGAGACCCCCTTTGTTCCGGTCGGCCACGAATGGCTGAAACCCTTGTGATTTTCTTGGTCTCAGACGAAGAGGTTTCACTTTCCTTCGCCTGAACAATGAGAGAGAAAATATGATGAAAAATAACAATAGAGAGTATTGAACTTGTAATTTCATGCTTGTTGTACAAGATATTTACCAACTAAGCTACCTTTCTTGTTTTGGATACTTTATACTGTCATATTTAGGACCCCTTACTCTTTGAAAAAATCGTGTGCTTTAAGGGGCATCGATGCAATCAGCAGTTGTACCCCCTCAACCATGCGGTGTTGGCGTGTATAGTAATTACACATTTTGAGTGTACTGTGTATAATCTATCATGTGAATAACAAAAGTGGGAGTTTTAAAAGCGCCTCCCCGCAGTGTCAATGGCGCCTCCCATATTCCTGAAAAATGGTTAAACGCAACCCCTCTCATATTAGTGGACTCGACGGATTTGGTTATAAAATCGACTCAAATTTCTGATTCCAATAGGGTTGAGCACTTCTATATTTTCTTCTTCTATATAATTTTTATTATTCTTTTTCAATTCTTCTTCTCCTTTTATCATCTATACTTTACTTCTTTTCTCAAAGTTCCATTTTATAAGCAATAAAGTCTTTGGAGATGAAATTATTATTGCGAGCTCTCTTTTTCACTCTTTAAACACGTCACTAGAAATGGTAAATGCATATAACATTTTTCCTTCTCTTTTTCATTCCCGTCATAGAACGATGGTCTTCAAGTGAAGAGAGAGGCAGACTGAGGCAAATAATCGGCAATACCTTAAAGATGTGATTTTGGTGCATCCAAAAAAGTCGTGGTAAATAAAGACTTTGGTCGATTAGATTTGACCTAGAAGCAACCTTGTTTTCAGTCCAAAATCGTTCTTTTTGTTTCTCTCCGCATAATCTCCTTCTCCCACATCTGGCCACCACCCACCAGAGGCGGATTTAAGTGGGGGCGAGGAGGGTAGGCTATAGCCTCCTCTCACCCACACAAAAGGCCAAATTTTTTTTTACAGATACCCCCTCTGAAAAAGATTATGGTAAAGTTTCTAAACTAATCATAATGTTTAATGTTGTTTAGTGGGTAAGAGCTGGGCTATTAATTTTTGATTCCTTATTACATCAAGGGTTCGATTTCCCTTGCCAATTTTTTATTCATATGTTCTTTCCAAAGTTTCACAAGTAGTGGTTAACCCTTCTTTTGTTAGTTTCTGTCTTTTTCGATGATTTTCTCTACACAAATATGTGACAGACTGAACATAACAATCTCAAAATTTACTTTTAAGAAAATAAGTAAACTAGACCATAGTTTCAGAAGTTGAAGTAGTGGTTAACCCTTGTTTTGTTAGTTTCTGTCTTTTCCAATGATTTTCTCTAGACAAAGATGTGAAAGAGTGAACATAACAATCTCAAAATTTACTTTTAAGAAAATAAGTAAATTAGACCAAAATGAATTGTTTCCAACTTATCGACGAACTCATTTAAAAATTGTCTTCTTTCTTCTTTAGCCTCTCCTAAACACTAATTTTGAATCCGCCACTGCTATCCGCACCACTGCCTCCGATCATCATTGTCATATCTTTCTATCTTTATCTCCAAATCCTTCCTCTCGCATTCTCTCTTACTATCTCTAATATCTCATCCTCACTTTCTCTCTCACTGTGCTGTCGAAGGGTATAGTTACCTCCGGTGACCACTTTTGTTTCGGTCGGCCACGTATGGTTGGAAACCCTTGTGATCTTCGTGATCTCAGACAAAGTGGCTTCACTTTCCTTCGGTAGAACAATGAGAGAGAAAATATGTTGAAAAATAACAAAAAATAAAAAATAACAATAGAGAGTATTGAACTTGTAATCTTTTTTGTTGAAACTTGTAATCTCATGCTTGTTATAAAAAATATTTACCAACTAAGCTACATTTCTTTATGGATATTTTATACTGTCATATTTAGGACCCCTTGCTATTTGAAATAATCGTGTGGTTTAATGGACGCCGATGCAATCAGCGGTTGTACCCCTCAACCATGCGGTGTTGGCGTGTGTAATAATTACTCATTTCATCCAAAAAAAAGTCAATCAACGAATTTGGTTATAAAATCAACTCAAGTTTCTTTTTATTCCAAAGGGTTGAGCATTTCTCTATTTCTTTCTTCTATATATTTTTTTTTATTATTCTTCTTCTTCTTTATCATCTATACTTTACCGTTCACATCCTAAAATCACATACTTTACTTCTTTTCTCAAAGTTCCATTTTATAGCATTAAAGTCTTTCGAGATGAGATTATTGTTGTGACCTCTCTTTTTTCACTCTTTAAACGCGTCACTAGAAAAAATCCAAATTGGATAATCTCGGTGATTTTTATTTGGCTAGTTGGTTAAAAATCAGTTACTCTTAACTATGTTGAACTTTAATAATTTGAGAAAGTGTTTGTAGAATGATCGATTATGAGCTAAACGGGAGGACTGCAGGACTAAACTGTTTTTCATTTAAATTTTTTTTGGATTTGAACCAATTTTGTAGTTGAGTCGTACCGCCACTACTAAACACAATTAAAATCGGTAAACCCAGAAGAATTTTGTCTCAAGTTCAGTGATTCCAAATGTAGAACATTGGAGCTGAAGTCGGTGGACCTTGAGCTGAATTATGTAATAAAATGCGACCGAAGTTCACAGATTTCTACTTAGAACATTGAAGTTGAACTCGGTGGACATATAGTCCAATTTAGTTACCAAGTACAGTCACACTAGATTTGCTAAGTCAAAATGTGTTGCGGATGTCAATAACCCTATCAGAACACGACTTTAAAACTTCATTTACAAAAAGAAAACAACAAGTAAAAAATGTATCGTCTTTTAACAAAAAAAAAAAAAGTAAAAAACGTATCGGTTAAAAATGGTGAGTTTATAGAAAATATCCCATTGTTTAACGATTAGCTTTGTTTTCTTTCAAGAAGGCCCAACTCCTTATGCGTATTCTCATCTCCTGAACTCCTCAACTGCTTTACCTTTCAAAGGCATCCCCTTCCTTGATATTTGGTTAGTGCATGATTGATGCACACTTCCTGTTCGCTGAAATGTTTCTATGAGGTATCAGAATATTAACTACTCAATCTCGATATCAGAGGTTGAATTGAAGACATGGATTCACTGCTTTCTCTGTGCAAGTTCCATTCAATTGTAGATATACCTTCGGGTCATCATCTTCATTTTGCAACTTCGGTTCGTTCTCAATTCCCCTCTTGTACATTGTTGAAGGGTCGAAGAACTATAGCACCTAAAGCAGGGAATTACCCTCGAAAACTAACTAAGAATCTCAGGTACCCACGACGTGAAAAGCTTCCACCTGATCCCAGAAGTAATTTGTTCTTTAAAGACAACACTGATACATACCCAGATTGTGGGGAGCAATCAAATTTTGATTCTCTTGGGGAAGATGATGATGATAATGAAGATGGTGATTCGGACTGGAGCCCCGACGAGATTGATGCAATTTCTTCACTTTTTCAAGGTAGAATTCCTCAGAAACCTGGGAATTTGTATAGAGAAAGGCCTCTTCCACTCCCACTTCCTTACAAGCTCAGGCCATCAGAACTCCCAACACCAAAGAAACATGTGAGCATGACGTCTCCGATTCTAGCTTCTTCGCGGTCAACGGTGAGTAAGCGAGTTTACAAGAACCCAGAATTCCTTATCCATCTAGCTAAAGAAATCAAACACTTACCTGAAGACAAGAATGTATCTGAAGTGCTCAACAAATGGGTTCGATTCATTCGAAAAGGATCACTTTCATTGACAATTCGAGAATTGGGTCACATGGGTCTTCCGGACAGAGCTTTACAAACTTTCTGTTGGGCTCAGAACCACCCTCAAATCTTCCCCGATGATAGGATTCTGGCTTCAACAGTAGAGATATTAGCGAGAACACGAGAACTGAAAATGCCATTTGATTTGCACAAATTTACATTATCGGCTAGTAGGGGAGTAATTGAAGCTCTGGCTAGGGGGTTTATTAGAGGAGGCAGTTTGAATCTTGCTCGGAAACTTATCTTGGTGGCGAAGGATAATAATAGAACATTAGATTGCAGCATTCACGCCAAACTAATAATGGAGCTTGGGAAGAACCCTGACAAGTACAAACTTGTATTGGCTTTACTGGATGAGCTCGGGGAGAGAGATGACTTGAAGCTAAGCCAGCAGGATTGCACAGCAGTGATGAAAGTCTGTATAAGGCTTGGGAAATTTGAGATAGTTGAGAGTCTTTTTACCTGGTTCAAGGAATCTGGAAGGGAACCTAGTGTGGTTATGTACACGACTCTTATTCACAGCCGATACTCTGAAGAAAACTACAGGGAGGCATTAGCTTTAATTTGGGAAATGGAGGAAACAAACTGTCTTTTTGATCTTCCAGCTTATAATGTAGCCATAAAGCTGTTTGTTGCATTGAATGATCTATCAAGGGCTGTAAGATACTTTTCGAGAACAAAGGAAGCGGGTTTTGCCCCGACATATGACATATATAGAAATATGATCAAAATTTATGCGGTATCGGGGAGGTTGGCCAAGTGCAAGGAGTTATGCAAGGAGGTAGAGAAGGCTGGATTCAA
>BEHA01004542.1:817250-839197 GCA_002897215.1 Eschscholzia californica subsp. californica
ATATTTTTATAACATGGTTTTTGTTCAAAGCCTTGACTGACTTTTGACAAACTAACGTTTTCTTTACCCAAGACTTTTGGCAACTCTTTGACCAAGTCGGAAAATGACAGAAGCCACACCATCAACCCTTGTTATACTTTATGTAGATGTGCATCATGGAAAATAACCAGATGTAAAAATTGTTAATTCACTCTAATTTCAAAAGCATGAGTATGTTAAGTAATCAAGGAAGTATATGCTACAAAAATCTTTGCATGGATAAGATTGGATAACAAAAGCTCACATACTCTTATAATTCTTGTTGAATACTTTATAAGTGTTAAGGTACTGTTGTATGAGTTTGTCGTCAAATAGTTGTTTTCTCGATATCAAATACCTAGAGGTCATGTGTCGGGATCTTAGACACCATAGTATTTTTATTTGGATATTGACTACAATAGTAGTTACAAAAGCATTGATATATTAATACGATGTGATAAGTTCGATAATTGTTAAATTTAAACCTTACAGAAATTATTGTCCTAAAGTCTGTCTAACTCTTTATTTATACTCAAGTTCAATAATACACTTCCGTGTGGTCAAAATTGAGTCCTTCGTATTGTAGAGTAGATGCACTACCGACTGAACTACTAGCTGTTGGAACACCATTGTACTTAGACTTTGTACAAATGTAGTGTAGTGATGTCGAAAAAATCATTTTATTTAATGAGACAGTGGTGTTATGTGTATAGACGATAGACCTGATATAATTTGTAACACATTCATATCTCGCGAGAACAAATCATTTAGATTTTTAGCTTTTTAAATCTCAATAAATTCTCACACTCAAATCACATAATCCCAAGGTAGTCTTCAAAATATTTTATACCTAGGATATTTGCCCAAGAGGGTTGTTTTGAAAATGTGGGATCTATGGCAAAAGTAGCCAAACCAGTTACAATTTTGGTATAGTATGTACTACTTAAGTACTTATATAGTTTTGTAGGAACATTTTTTTTGAAAGAAAAAGTAAGAACTTGTAAAAAGAGCCAAAGGAGAAAAAGGAAGTTTACAAGAGACGGCTAAAAATCTACAAATTCTGAACTTTGTTACTGCTCTCCCTCTTCCTCCTCTTTTCTTCATTCTCTCTCTCTCTCTCTCTCTCTCTCTCTCAACCCTGAAGTCATCTCTCTAGAAGCTAAGCAATTCAGAACAGAGAAAAGGAAGAAAACCATGTTTGTGATTTCTTATAAGAAAATCAGTATATACAACTGCGTCAAAAATTAAAAGGTTTGGATATGGGAAATTGTATGGGATCTCCTGTTAGTAATCGAAGTCCAAGCACCACTGGATTCTCAACCCCAGGTATATCTCCCCTTACAAATCATTTACATACTTTTCCTCTTTCAGTAGCAATAAGTTCTCTGTTATTATTCTTGTTTTTGACTCGAATCAAACTCTAAAGTTGATAACTTTATCTATTCAATTTTGGAAAAAAGCAATTTTTTTGGTTCAAATACCAATTTTGTATGTCAAAATCCATAATTACAAAAGGGGTTATCTTCTGACTTTCTCTATCTTAATTGGGATTTCTTGTTTAAGCAATTCACACAAACCCCATTAATTTTTGTTGAAATTGACCAGGGACTTCGAAGAACAACAGTAACGAAAAAGGGTTTTCAGGGAGTTCGGGTGGGAAGAATCGATCACTTTCGGCAAGTGAAAGTCTTGAAGAGGTATACCCAGATGGAAAAATCTTACCTACCCCAAACCTAAAAGAGTTCACTTTTGCAGAACTAAAGACTGCTACCAAAAATTTCAGACCTGATACTGTTCTTGGTGAAGGAGGTTTTGGGAGAGTTTTTAAGGGCTGGCTTGATGAAAAAACTTACGCTCCTTCAAAGATTGGTAGTGGTAAAATTGTTGCTGTTAAGAAATTAAATTCAGAGAGCTTGCAAGGATTCGAAGAATGGCAGGTTACTTTCATTGAACTTTATCTCAATTGTGGTTTCTGTATTCTTCTCTCTCTCTTGATTATGTGTTTTCTCTGGTTTTTTTTAATACGAGTTATTTGATTTGCTTAAGTATCATCAAGATATATAATTTTGGTTCCTATTTGCATCAAGCAAGTTGTTCCAAGTAATTTACGGATTGCTTCGAAAAGTATCATCCTCTACCATTTTGTGTTTTTCGATATTAATGCTCTTAATGTTTGTTTGTTTGTTAACATAATTTGATAGCTTTATAGGGAAATGTATTTTTAGTCTTATATACCAAGATATGATATTTAATTAGTCGTTGTGGTTGGTGATATGGGCATTCTTACCTAACTGTCGTATAAATAATTCCTCTCTCTAATTTTGGATCATTCATGGTGAGTTAGTCAATACTCGGATAGGTCGAATTCATCCTCGTCATACTCATACATAACCGACCATTTTTTGTTAGTATATTTCAAACTAGGAATGATTTTGGGTAGTGTTGGGACATCTCTAGAAATGGGAATAGACGAAATGTGACAGATTATTCCGAGTTCAATATTCAGGATTGTTCTCATTTTAGGTCAATGGTAGATAACACTGGGGAAATCGACCCTCATATGAACACCATGGATATTATGGGGTTTGAAAGAACATTTAGTAGCCGCCGTATCAGATCACTCAAAAGAATTAGTTTCTCAGTTTAGAAAGCTAGCTCTAATGACAAGTATATACAAGTTTTGTTGCTCTAGTGATATTTGGCTTAGGCATTCTAACTTATGCATCTTGTTTATTGCCGTGTTTGGTGCAGACTGAGGTGAATTTCTTAGGACGACTTTCTCATCCCAACTTGGTGAAACTGTTAGGGTACTGCTGGGAAGATAAAGAGCTCTTACTTGTTTACGAATTCATGCCTAGAGGAAGCTTGGAAAATCACCTTTTCCGAAGTAAGTATAAAAACAAATATGAAGGTAGACTAGTAATAGTAGTAAGATACTTGTATTAACAGTGGTAAGAATGATGGGAACATAACATTACTTCGAAAAATATTAAAATATGAAATGACGAAATGCACACTTGAAAGAAACATATCTTACGTATATTTGACAAATCTTTTCTGGCTATCATTTAATGAGAACACTGTTTCCTTTTTATAGGATCATCAGCTACGCAACCACTTCCGTGGAGCGTAAGACTCAAAATAGCAATAGGTGCTGCTCGAGGTCTGGCTTTCTTGCACTCATCTGACAAGAAAATCATTTATCGCGACTTCAAAGCTTCAAATATCCTCCTGGACGGGGTAAATATATATTGAGTTGATACTGCTACTAAAGAATAGTATAAATTAGTAATTCAATTCCTTATATCTGACGATTTTTTTTCCTTCACCCCTATTGTAGCACTTCAATGCAAAATTATCAGATTTTGGTCTGGCAAAAAATGGTCCACTAGGCGGCGACTCACATGTGACAACACGTGTCATGGGCACATACGGTTATGCAGCTCCTGAATATGTTACTACAGGTATATCTCCAAAACATTTTCTCATCTACCTAGTACTAATTAGAGGGCAAACAGGTAATCGCCAATTTCGTGTATTATATATGTATAGTGTCAATAAGCTTGTACAGAGATTGAGTTCTGCCATAATTGTTATTGAATGTTTTAAGTTGATTACTTGAATCCGTGTTATATCACGGGCTTGTTCGGATTTACCGTAACTAAGGGGTGGCTTTCAGACAAGAAATTGATCCTAGTGATGTCTTCATTTGTAACTCAGTTCAGAGTCGTTATGGTTGCCCTTCTAAGTCAAAGGTTAAACCTTCCTGAAAATACCTGCAAATGCTCGTAATTGTCCGAGTCAAATAAAACTCAAATGACATGGAAAAGTTTCGTCTTCTACTCTTCTTTTCTAAGAACTTTTCTTCTACGCACATACTCTAGTTATAGATGACTCGGACTTGTATGTGGAGAATTAAACGCCTGTTTCTTACATGTATAAGTCAAAATCTCGCTTTCGCTGACCCTTTTTTCATGTTTTTTAGCTTCTTGTTTTATTTGTTTGTGTTTCGTAATAAACGGTACAAGTATGTAATATAACTGCACATTTGGACAGGTCATCTGTATGTGAAGAGTGATGTATACGGATTTGGAGTTGTGTTGCTAGAAATGCTGACAGGTTTACGGGCACTGGACACAAACCGTCCAAATGGGCAACATAATTTGGTGGACTGGTTAAAGCCATCTCTACTAGATCGAAGGAAACTGATACGGGTAATGGACCAACGATTAGAAGGACAGTATCCTTCCAAAGGGGCACTTCGGGCAGCTCAGTTGACAGTCAAGTGCCTAGCCCCAGAACCGAAGAGCAGACCATCCATGGAAGAAGTTGTTGAGTCTTTAGAACAGATCCAAGCCATCAAGTTTATTCCCAAGGAGACCACCCGAACAACAAGTTCTACTCATTCCTCTAGCAGCCATAGTGGCCACAACCGTAACCAACGGACACCTCTTCATTCTGCCCATGGTGGCTCTGCGGCTGGTCAACGTGAGTATCCACCCTCTCCTAAGAGTTCAATTCATCGCTGATAATGACAGATTGAGCTCTCTCTCTCTCTCTCTAAACATCCATCTGTATCCTGATTATCTTCTCTGTTGTACTCTCTCTTGAAATTAAAATTGTTTTGTGTGGAAAGATCATTTAGGCGATGCTAATTTTGATAGTAATTTGCGTGCAAAAAGTACCTGTAACAATAGTGTCAACTATCTTAATGTGTTATTTTTTGTACAAGTAATTTGTGTGTTTCTTGAGGCGATACTAGACTACTGATACAACTACAATGTATAATGCGTTAATAATAATTGTTTTAGTATGTATCAACTCGAACCAATATAATTAAGTGTACATTCTTGATCTTGTAAGTAATGTTGTTGTAATTGTACTTCTTTTCCTTTCTTGTTAGATGTATATCAACTCTTCCCTAGCAGAAGGGGCACTTTTAATTGCTTTATTTCATCTATTTTCCCCAATAGATGTGTTATATCTTTTATTTTAGGGGTTTCATTATATAATTGTAACATGTTAAATGAATTCTACTTTTTTTTGTCAAAGGTTAAATGAATTTTATTAGTAAAAAAAGTGAGTAAATGGGTCCTTGCAATTATATTCTAAAATTAGTCTAATGCAATACGTGTTGAATTTCAATGAAACAACCAAAAGAGAGAGAACAAAATTGTACTTAATAAATGCTAAGTGGGGGTCAAAATATCGTTGTAGGACAATGCATATCAGGTTTCTGGTTGCTAGTGACGTTGTCTGATTTTAGTATTTGGGCTTTGTGAACTGGAGATGATGTGCACCAACCTACAAAAGTGCTAGTGTGATAATGTTAGTTCTAATACATTTAAACCTCACTATATTAAAACAATTTAATATTTCGGGTGCTTAATTTCTTTAGAAGAGCATCACACTCTTTCTAGGAGGGGGATTGCATTTCTACCACAGATATATAGTTTTTGAAAAATTTCTAACCCAAACTTAATCTCCAACAACCATGATCAAATATATTGTATTTGTTACGGAACTCTGTGTCAATCAGTAATCTCCCGCGCGCCTTCCCTCGGCACCGGCAGAATAAAGGCGCATTTTAGTTGAGATCTAAACTGCCTCGCGCATGTTAGCACCACATGAGCAAGAATCTATCGAGGAACACACCCAAAAACAAGAAAAAGAAAAAGGACAAATTTGAAGGAAGAAAAGAATGAATGAAACCCTCTCAATCTGAATCTGATGTATTTTAGTTCCAGCTGATCATATAACAGACGAATTTCTCATCTCTCCTTCTTCTTCTTCTTCTTCCCGCCCCTTTCTCTCTCTACTCTCGAGATGAAGGTTAATCGGATAGATCGATCGGTGATTGCCATGGGAGCACGATCAAGAACAGTTTCTTCGACCTCTCTTCTTTTGTTACTATCTGTTTTCTTCTTACAGGTATGAAATCGAATCATACTTCAGTAATCAATCTTTAATTCTTTATATGATTCTCAAAATTTCAGACTCAATTTGTCATGACTGTGAAATTATTTTCTGATCTTATTATGAAAGTTAGGGTTTCAGAACTGATCAAATTGTTTGATGCCACTAATTCTTTGAGTACTTCCATTTTAAGTTGCCACCGATTTCCATTTTTATCAGAGCTAGGAGAAATCGTCACTCCTAATCTGGCAACGGTCCAGTTACTACACTCTTGCTATTCAGTTCAAGTCCAAATGCTAGATTTCTAGGTCATTCGTTCAAATGATTTCTCATTTCCGTTATCGCACTTCTAATCCACTCATATTGGATCTCAGCTATATGCCTCTATCATTTAAAACCTTAGAGTGAAAGTTCTGAGTTCTAGTTCCTAGAATCCCTAACTTATTTGGATAAAATGCATTCAATTATAATCTTTTCAGCAAGGATGTGCTTTTGTTTTTCGTCACTCCTTAAAGTATTTTTAGTTAGTATTGTATTATATCTCACAATTTGCTAATGCAGGTGATATCCCCTGTCACTTTCGTAAAAGGAGATGTATCAGATATTTCTATGATGTAAGGTCACCTCCCACTTACTTCTTTGGTATTTACTATATTAGGTCCTTCATTATTAGAATATACACGAGGAACAAAGTTCGTGATTACTCAGTGCTAGGTTTCTAAACATGCATCATCTCAGTATCGCTTTTCTTTGATGAACATTACGTTCATTTTACATACTTAATAGATTGATCAAGCATATTTTTTCTTTCTTATTTTAAATTTATTGTAGTAATAATTATTACTATTATTTCCTCAGTTCCTCCATTCTAGACGTAACACCTTCACCTGACCCTTGTTTTTGTATATTTTGATTCTTTCAGTCAGAGAAATCTCAAAGGATCTCGACCTCTGTATGATTGTAAGCACTGCAATGGCGCAAAGGTTTCTAACTCATACATATTTTAACTTGAACTATATAAATACAGTTGTAGATATCAACTTTATTACCCATATGTATATAATGTGCATATCCTGGAACTAGATCGAGTATAAATGCCCTCAAAGTTGTTTCACTACTTATTTGAACAACTAGAATTGTTATTTAGTTTATCAATTCCTTCCCGTTGAGGCCAAATTCAGGGTGTGATGACAGGCACTTTTGCTCTGTCCTGCAAAGATTCGCGGGTTGCTTAGGTAGCATGAAGCTATGAATCAGCATTTACTGTATGCTTGTTCACCTTCCAAGAAACAAAGACACTGGGTCTAAGTGAAGTTTAGCTTAAAATAGAGGATAGAATGTGTCACTTCCAAATTAGTGTTAGTGGTTGTTTAAATTTCTTGTGCACTACACTCATCTGGCCCATATTTGTGCAGGAGCGAGATTACAAACAAGTCGGTTCTGAAGGAAACTTTCACAACCTACTAAGGGAAGAGGTAATTAACGCACATTTCTTAAGCGCGCTAAAAGTTCCATGAATAATTTATTCATTAATCTTTTGCAGGACATCAAAATAACTGCAACATACACTGATACTACTGGTGCTGTTCGGATTAATACTGTCAATTCTAAGGATCTATCTGCTTCGTGGGTCTGGCAAAACCCAGACGATGACAACTCAAAGAAAATAAGCAGTAGACAGGTTCTCTTTTAATTCATATGTCAGTTTGAGATGACGAAGTAATTTCCACTTATATTTTTTTTAACTCTAGCCAATCAATGTTTAACAGTCTGACTTCGAGGAAGAGGATTTATCTCTACAAGGGACAAAGGGAACAGATGACAGTTTTAGACTTTCAACCGGTGAGCGTGGGTCTACGCTTGGAGAGAGCCAATATGAAGAAGCTCCAATCAATCCTGTGAAGTTTAAGCGTCGGGTAAAATGAATGTTCTTTTAAATCTATTTTCCAGATCCAGTTTATGAATTGTTTGTGTTTATGACAATAATAGTTTTGCAGGAACTACGTCAAGAAAGAAAGGAGCGTCGAGCTGCAGAGCTAATACAATATGATCAAGAAGCTGAAAATCTGATGCAAGCAGCAGCAATAGAACGATCAAAACAGTTTAACACCACTGTCAGGGGAAAGTACAGTATATGGAGGAGGGATTACGAAAACCCAAACTCTGATTCCAGTCTGAAACTTATGCGGGATCAGATCATAATGGCGAAGGCATATGCAAGTATTGCTAAGTCCAAGAATGAACTTCATGTCTATGATTCTCTTCTGAAACATATCAAAGATAATCAACGTGTCATTGGAGAAGCTACTTCAGATGCAGAGCTGCATCCAAGGTATTACTAAGGCACGGTGGGAATCCAACTACCGTTAAGTTGTTTTTCATAACTCCCATTACTGGATATGAGAATAAAAAATGTTTATGTTAAATAAATTATTCTGCGGCGAAGAATGATTTTCTTAGTAAAATCATTTTAGGAACAAGACTTCGTTTTATGCATTTTATATCTCTATTCACTTGTTTTCGCATTTTATAGTCTTCCTTCTTATAATTGAATCTCTTGCAGTGCACTTGATCGAGCAAAAGCTATGGGTCATATTCTATCAACGACAAAGGACCAGTTTTATGACTCTGGTGTAATGGCAAGGAAGTTGCGTGCCATGCTTCAGTCAACAGAAGAAAGCATAAATACATTAAAGAAGAAAAGCGCATTCTTGATCCAGTTAGCCGCAAAAACTGTTCCCAAACCACTGCATTGCCTCCCTCTACAGCTTGCAACAGACTATTTCTCACAGGGCCATGGAAGCAGAGAAATCACAGACAAAGATAAGCTCGAGGACTCCTCTCTGTATCATTATGCTATATTTTCTGATAATGTACTTGCCACGTCCGTGGTTGTTAATTCTACCGTATTACATGCAAAAGAGCCTGAGAAGCATGTATTCCATATAGTCACAGACAAACTGAATTACGCAGCTATGAAGATGTGGTTCCTCGTCAGCTCTCCTTCAGGTGCAGCTATCCAAGTGGAGAACATTGATGAATTCAAGTGGTTAAATTCTTCTTACTGTTCTGTTCTTCGCCAACTTGAATCTGCACGAATAAAAGAATATTATTTCAAAGCGAATCATCCGTCTTCCTTATCAGATGGATCCGATAATCTTAAATACAGGAACCCCAAGTACTTGTCTATGCTGAACCATCTGAGGTTTTACCTTCCTGAAGTGTATCCGAAACTAGATAAGATACTATTTCTGGACGATGACATTGTTGTTCAAAAGGATTTGACACCTCTCTGGTCTGTCAATATGCAAGGGATGGTGAATGGTGCAGTTGAAACGTGTAAAGAGAGTTTCCATCGGTTTGATAAGTATCTCAACTTCTCTAATCCGAAGATATCTCAGAATTTTGATCCAAATGCTTGTGGGTGGGCATTCGGAATGAACATGTTTGATTTGAAGGAGTGGAAGAAACGGGACATTACTGGAATATATCACCGCTGGCAGGACATGGTAGGGAAAATCAATCACTTCACTCTCTCCTTTCCTGTTTCTGTCTAAGCTAATATCTTGGTTGAAACGTTAGTCCTATTCAATCATCTTGATTCATATCTAAGCCTTTTAATGTATTTTCGTTGTGGCAGAATGAAGATCGAACGCTTTGGAAGCTTGGGTCACTGCCACCAGGATTGATCACATTCTACAACCTGACACACCCATTAGATAGAAGCTGGCATGTTTTAGGGCTTGGTTACGATCCAGCGCTTAACCAAACAGAGATAGAGAATGCAGCAGTCGTCCACTACAATGGGAACTACAAGCCGTGGTTGGATCTGGCAGTGACCAAGTACAAATCATACTGGTCCAGATATGTAATGTTTGATAATCCATACCTTCAAAGGTGCAATATCAACTTCGACTGATAGAGATTAGATTTCCCCATACAAGATGGCAAATTTTCTGTAATGCCATACCCATTTTGCTTTGTCCTCATCTGTAATACCCAACTCAATCAATTAGTTCTCACTAAAAAGAAATGAAATTGTGATTAGATTTTAGACTGAAAATTGTTGCTGCTTAGTTCCTGTCCCGAAATGTGTATCTTGTTCGATGAGATGGATTGCTTTACATGGTATCTGCGGAATCAAATAGTCCCAAATCCCACTAAGCACAAATTGTTTTGTTCTTTATACTATTATATATGGTGGGTAGTAGTTGAGACATTTCTTGTAAGCAGAGAGAGAACCAAAATGAGATCCAAAGGGGAAGAAAGAAAAATAGTGTACATAGAGGAAGATAATGAAAGTTGAGGATAGAGAGGCCATCAATTAGGAAGCCAGGTAAGTAGAAGTTGAGGAGGGGGAGAAAGGTTTTTTTAGAAAATGAAAATTGAGGGAGGTGAAAACAAACTGATCTGTCCGATTCCGACTCAGTAGTTAGCCACCTATAAAAAAAGATTGAGAATGCACCAGCCGGGAATCGAACCCGGGTCTGTACCGTGGCAGGGTACTATTCTACCACTAGACCACTGGTGCTTGATGTTATTGGATTGGACATTTTTATATGAATTTCAATAAAGTTTATTGTTGAGGTCATAACACAAGTGATCAGTAGTTTGTCCCATTTTTCCCTGGGGAGGAATCTCAATCTCTCTATGTCACCTAAGTTTCTACTCTCATTTTGGAGAACCTCATTTTCATGTAAAATGCAAATTCAATCTTCATTGCCAAAGAGTCCTCCATTTATGTACATACTAACTAGTATTATGGGATCGTCCTCTTTGGTAGTTTAATTCTAATATAAGATTCTTAAACTACAAATTCTACACCAATTAGTCCATTTTAACAGCAGCTATAAGGGTTTAAAGCGAGTAAATTGATTGATTTGACTCCATTGCTAAATATATCAAGTCATAACTTCAAATTCAATGATACAAAGAAATGATCACGAATTCATGAATGAAGTAAGCTGATTTCAAGGAGTTTGTTAGTGAACAAGAAAAACTGAAAGAAAGAGAAATTCAGATAACATGAACTTTAGTATCCTCTCCAATCACCATAGTTACATAGTTTTATACATACTGAAAATAAAGATGATGATTTCTTAATCAAACCCACAAGAGCATTTCCATATTCAGCTCCATCGTTTGATTTTACAACCGAATAAGGTGATGGGCGAGGTACATGAGGCAGTTTATAAAATATCTTGCGCCTCAATACGATTAAAAACCATATCCCAATATTCAGATGTCTCATTTTCTCTACCATAAAGGGAAAAAGAAATAATCCAACAATACAAATTAGCCTAAAACAACGAGTTTATTCGCCGGCTCAAGACTCCCAAGTTTGTTTCAGGACATGGTGGTGTTAGTGTTTATATCCACGTCCTCTGGGCTTCAAGAACTACGAAAGTAAGATTGTTGTACTGACCACTAAAAGAAAACAAAACAAACACGAACCTGCTTAGATGAATGTATACCAATCCTCACAACATCCTGTATGTCTTATATCCTTTTCGCCACAGATTCACCAGCTTCTGCTCATACTTATTCCCCTTCCGTGTTCTATCGACTGATACCAATTTTTCAGGCAATTCACGGTCTCTGTATAGCTTCAACCTTTCCTTTCATACTTATCTTCGATGCTTCATGGGTTTTCATCGCTTCTCTCTGCACTTTTTTTTATTGAGAAACAATGCCAACATACTAAATGAGTTAGAAGCATGATACAGTTGGAATAAATTATGGAGCAGTGCTACCCAAGGAGCTCCCAAGGTTCGGGTGAGAAGCTTGGTTGACAGTGAGTTTAATCGTCTCGGTTTGAGATGATTTATATATGTCCATACACTCCTCCAGATCAGCATCACACGTTAATAGAACCCACTCGGAATCATCGTCTAAGTATTTGAGATCCATTCTGCTCATATCATCTATGTAAAAACGTTTCGCTATCTCTTCTTGCAGATCACTGAACCCCCAACTGAGTTGCAAACTGAATCTGACTTTCTCTTCCCCATAGGTAACTTTTACTCTAAGAGAACTTCTATCACGACATACACGATTATTACTAGGCAAGGGTGGAAAGCTGTCGTTGGGACTAGGATGCTCGGTGACACATCTATGACTTTGGGATCTAGCCAGAAAACCCGAATTCTCTTGATCTGTGGAGTGCAATTCCGCGACACTACATGTTCTCTTTTGAATGCTACCAGTATTTTCTGCCATTAAAGCATCTTCACTTGCAAGATTGGTAGTTGCAGGAATTTGTTGATTCTCACTCGAACAAGAGAGGCTTGAATTGTTGGAGCTCTGGCTGCCTGAAGAGGAAGATGATTTTGATGCAGCACCTTGAGGACTTGAGACCCCTTCTGGTTGTACGTTTGTCAGGTTCGACTGATCATTTGCCTGTGATTTGGAAAATCGGCTATTTCCAGATAGATTTGGAGATGTTAACTCGGGGAAATTTGCATAGATAGATCCAATCTGGAAAGCACCTTCAGCGCCTTGAACGGAGTCAATGACAACTTGGAGTTTCCTTAGAGAGTGTCCTACTTTCTTGATCTTTCTCGAAGGCCACCGAGTTATCCCATGTTGCCTGCATATCCTCTTCAGAGTAGTCGGGCATACTGGAATAGTCATAAACCCATGTAAGTCACACAACTATAAGGCATTTTCAATCATATGAAAATACACAATTAATGTTTGACTACTGAAATGGAAATAGTGATAAGAGGCAGATTATTATTCATATTTACTTCAATGAGTAAGTTCAAATACTAAATCGTCATTATTTAGCTAACCAAATTGTCCAACTAATGCATTTAGTCTTATGTAATTTGAGTTTCTCTTTAGGAACTTCGCTTAGGTTCTACCAAATCCATGTGTTACATCGGTAGATAAGAGAGAAAACGACAAACACTTTGACTTACCACCAATACTCTTGGCTGCATCCTTAAGGCTCCCAGCGAAGTACTGACGAAGAACTTGCAAGCTGATAGTTTTCTCCATCTTCGTCCGCCTCTTTTCTCCTGTTTTACTCGCACTTAATATCCTACGATCACCAAAAGAAGAATCCCCGCCGCTATCAGTGTTGTCTTTGGGACCAGATTCGTGGTAATTCTGCCCAAATGGTTGACCCTTCTGTAATACCAACTCAGGGCTATTCCACTGAGTTGTTACTTTGAAACCTTCGGTTGTTGGCTCTTCTTTCTGGAAACTTTTACCCTTACGTTGAACCTCCATTAATTGAGTGATCCAAGATGTCTCTTCCTCAGAAGATCCTTTTGAAGGATTCGAGACCATCTTCGGCATTTGTTCTCTATTTGGTCCCTGATTTGAAATTTCGGCAAGTTCAATGTTAGTCAAGATAGTATCTTCCTGTAGTTCCTTATCTGTGACAACTCGTAAGCTTTGGCAAACCCTTTGTATAATATTGGACAAGGAACTGAGCATCATCTTCTGTTCTTCGGAATCACAGCACTCCACAGGTAAGAATAACTCAAGAACATAGTCAGACGTTCCAGTATATAAACTACGTAGGCGGATTGCAACTGCAGCCCGTAAACCAAACATCCTTGCATAGTGAGACAAAGGATAGTCCTTCTTGCTGAAACTGGTAATGTCACTGGAGAAACATGGTTGATTTGTAGTAAATGCTCTTCCAGCAACACCTTGGCCTCTAAACAGGTGGTGCTCGGAGCAAGCCTCATGAAAACCCAAAATTCGTGGATCAGTAACACAGCAAGCAGAATCAACAGTTGAAACACAACGAGCATAATTCTCGTCCGAGTGTCGGCATCCTTCCTTGCCTTGTAGTATGCATGGTACCCATGTCTGAGCTAACGGCAATCTATGGGTTTCACAGACAGCTCTTAAAACCTCATGAATCTCAGGAAGAACAGCTTGGTAGGAGACGTTGGGTACCTGATAAATAAAACGATCCTACCCATTATTTTAAGAAGAAACTCTGGAATTAGGGTAAATTCGATTCAGTAGGTTCACAATTTGTTTACCTTTCCGAAAGAAGGACTTGCAACTTCAGAACCTCTTAAATTAACAGCCTGCAAGGATACTAGCTTGTCAAAACAAGTAAAGAGAAGCGAATCTAATATAACTTCTCGATAAACAACTATTTTTCCATCCATCTATTTTTCTGAATCATAAAGTTACTTCCAGAGTTCACTACCCTCTACTAACATAACATTCTTTATGAAAGAAAAAAGTCGGAAAGTATCAGAGACGAACCTCTAGAGCCCTGCAAACATTTTCTAGCTCAGGACGATAATTGACCTTTTGTGTGGTCATCACAACCTCCACAACACCCAAGCACGATCTGCTACACCGTTCAAAGATCGGGAGAGCGAGAGTTCCACGGACGTCGTATCTTTGAGCATGATCAATTCGTGGGTACTCTTCGCTGCTGAAGAATCTAACATCAGGAGTCCACTCAGGAACCTTCCCCAAGAAAACACGCCCGGGTAAACCAACTGATTCGTTTGAACCCTCTTCTGCTGGGAACTGGTACCTCATAGAGGCATTTCTGTAACACTCAAGCCTCTGACTGCTCGTGAATGGTTGGTCAGTAGTAATAAGAAATTGCTTGCCTCCTCTCTTAACAGGAATCCATATCTGAATAAGAACATCTCCACTTCTAATAGAATCTTTTATTAGTTTGAGTGCTTGAATCAACCTAGCTTTCACTGAAGAAACTGCAGCCGAGTTACTATTATTAGGTTCAATCCACCATTTATCGGCAAGTTCGAAGCTTCCCTCAGTCTTTTGACATTCAGACTGACCAAAACGCTCAGCCATCGGAGCAGTATCCGAATTTAGACAACGAGATCCGTTAGAGGTCACAGCCTGAGGTTGAAGGGAAGTATGAATTCTAGGAACAAGAGATGATCCATCTGGGTTATCTTGTTTGTTATTTTGAAGTGGGTTTGGATATAAAGCATCTGAAGTTGTAGTAGTAGTAGGCAAAAAATAAGAAGAATTGAAGAAGAAGGTTGAATTTGAGGAACTAGTAGTAGGTTGCAAGAAATCTGATCCTTCTTGAGTAGTTTCTAACCAGCAACCTCCTGATAAGAGTTCATCCATGAGATCGAAATCGACGTTGGTATCTGTGGACATGGTATCAAATCTGCTATCTTCCATTATTATGTATGGGTTTTTTTTTTCTTTCAGAAAACCCCCATCAGTTTTGTTGTTGGATCTCCAATTTGAAAGATGAGATAATCTTACTAGGATCCAAAACAGAGAAGAATGTAGAAGATGAAGAATAAAAAGAGGAATTTCCAGTAAGGGTTTCTTTCTCCAGTCTTGAGAAGTCCAATCTG
This sequence comes from Eschscholzia californica subsp. californica, assembly GCA_002897215.1. Lineage (NCBI taxonomy): Eukaryota > Viridiplantae > Streptophyta > Magnoliopsida > Ranunculales > Papaveraceae > Eschscholzia > Eschscholzia californica. Next base: position 832,514 of record BEHA01004542.1, read on the forward strand.
AGTGAGTTGGAGAAACATCGTCAACAAAAATCTTTAGAGATGAACTGCAATCACAAAATTAAAAGGGAAAAAGCTTAACCAACATCCTAAGCCTAAAATCTTTTTATTTGGGTTTTTTTTCATGTACCTAATTTGTTCATATTTTCCCATGAATCACAATACAGAAATCCATTCCCTAACATGTATTATCTAAGTAAATCAAAAAGCTTAGATCTAAAACAACAAACAAAGTATAACAACAAAAGTAACAGAGGAAATAAAAAAAATCAAACTTTAAGAACATGAAAGGGAAATCAAATTATGAAAAGACCCACTTTGATGAAAAACAGAAGCAAGCATCTTAGAGAGAGAGAGAGAGAGAGAGAAGCTCACTTACTTTGGGAGAGAATCTTCAATGAAGAGGAGGAGATTTGGGGTAGTTCATATTTAGAATGAAATAAATGTCTGGAGAAGAAAAAACATCATCAAAACAAGAAAGATCTGATACATACTCTTGGTCAGACCCTGTCCTTATCTCATAAAACTAACAATACTCCACCACACCACCAGAAGAAGAAGAAAAAGAAAAGCTTCCTTCCTTTCTTTCTCACACTTATTATCTTCTCTTTCTCTTTCTCTCTCTATATGTATAATTTGAGCCAGTAAATTATGAATGAGAGAGAGAAGAATCAATATCTCTTTAATTCTTCCTCTTTCTGTTTAATTTCCCATAACAACCTCTTGTATACTAGTATAGTTGGGTATGTGGTGGGTTTCTCTCTTTGTCTGTCTGTTTGTGAAGTGCAGAAGAAACCAGACAAACAAGTAAAAGTCAACTAAATACTGACACTGTTTGTTTGAGAGTAAAGCTTTTTTGTCTTTCTATCACCATACCACTATACCACAATCACCCCACTTTCAATCTACAACAGTAACTAAACAATAAACCGCCCCTCCCTGAGGAGATCTAGACAGAGAATGAGACCAACATTTGAGGAAGAAATGAAAGGGTACCACTAGATAGATATAATCTTCTTCTCTCTTCAGCAACTATAAGGTTGGTGGTATTTAATAGCGGGGGGTTTATTATTGCTTTCTGCCTTACTAATAAATCGGCGCCAGCTAATAAGATACGTACACGTGTAATTGATTACGTATGCAAATAAATATTTGGTCCAGAGGACCTACATGTTTTACGAACAACTCTCTTTTTTATTATGTCATTATCATTTGGGATCAAGAGAGTCAAAATTTCTCCATCCGACGGTCGTTAATAGTTTGATCATACTAATATACTACTCCTTAGTTTTTTGTTATGTGGGACCCTGAAGGTCAGTCTGAAGTAAGTTATTGCTGACATGTCCTCCTATAGTCTCTTTTGTTTTTCCAATTTTAGGAACCTCGTCGGTCCTCAGGGTTTCACCACTTCATCACCCGCACAAAGGAAGACCACAATTGTGGATGGACGTATGTGCTCCATTTATAGAATATATGTGCAAGATACGGGCAGGGTCCACATGACATCCACCTTCCGCTGGCTGGGAGACACCCGACTTGTAGTTTCAGTCATTCTAAACCGACCCCAACTGATCTAGAGGACAATTTAATTTTACTCTCAAAAGTTAATATGTTCCCACTTTCGCTCATAAGAAATGGAAACAGATCTTTTTTATTTTAATCCTACAAGGGTTTCCTGCTGATGACGAGAGAGAAAGAAAATAGTGGTGGTAAGGTCTGATAAAAAAGATGAAGTTTAAGAGGTAAAATGTGAACATGCTACCTTTTTCAGAGTGAAACTTAAGTTGTTCTCTAAGTCAATTAGAGTATTCATTAAATTAAAGTTGATTAATTTCGTTTTGACCTACGAGTTGTGACCAACTAGTCGTTTTAGACTTCAAGGACAAAAAAGAAATCAACTCTTTTTGAAAATATCTTTGGAGACCAAAAAAGAATTTAGAAAACAAATTAAATCCGATCGGCTCTCTCTCGACTCCTCGTCATCTTCTCCGACAAAGTTAAAAACATTCTTCTTTCACTCTTCTTCTACCCTTTTTCTCTCAATTATTTAGTATTTCTTCTTCGTCCCTTCTCTCTCTCTCCGAACCTCTGACGAAGGGGAGCCCTCGCTGTAGGTCTAGTTCGCCAGATTCTTGCGAGCTTACTAGACCTCTGGCTAAGGCCTCCATTCACCGGAAGTTTGGAAAGAGAGAAAAAATGGAGAAGACGAAGAAGAGCCAAAAAGCGGAAGAAAAAATTCAAAGTCGGAAGGCCGTCGGAAAATTAGTTGACTAACAACCTTCATCGAAGAAGATGATGAGGTGGCGAGAAGGAAGGATGAAGTAGAGGAGAGAGGTGATGAAATTGAAAAATGAGGAGAGATGAGATGGACTTAATTTGTTCTCAAATTTTTTGGAATTAATTACTTTTTGGTCCCTAAAGGATATTCCAAATAGTTGAAGTTTTATTTGTCTTTAGAGGCCAAAACGTACTGCTGAACACGTATAAGTGCCAAAACAGTGAGTTGGTCACAAATGGGGCAAAAATAGAATTAACCTTGTAAATATCTGAAGCAAAAGAGGATGACCAAAAGCATCCGCCTAGATACGTCCTATTCAAACTAAAAGGCGATGACAGTTTAGTCCAAAATATTTTTGAAATGACAGAAAAATCAATTACAACTTCAAAGTGGTTGTTTAATCCTTATTTCTCGTTTCCTTAAAATTATAAAATTACAAAATTATGATACAATAATATTACACACGTAAACATTCAGTTCATAACTTAGTGTCTAGTGATAATGAGAAAATAGTCTATATATATGTTTTAGTTCATCATAGAACTTCTCCATCTTTTTTTACGAGAGGAACTCTGATAATCCTCAACAAAATATTGATCTCTTGCTGGTTCTTGATCTTCTAAGATTTCGATAAATATCCGAGATCTTTAAAGTTCTTTATATATATACTTCTTTTTCTTTTATATGTGATATTGTTAGATATAATCATATAAGTGCAAGTCAAACACAATAGTTGTTGATTTTCTTTGTTTGGATATAAATTGAAAATGCACATGTTGGCCACACGACCTTGTTTTTGTATTATTGTTTATTTCTTTTTTGCCGAGTTTCCAGTACAATAGAACTCTTCAATACTCATCTAAATGCAAGCATATAATTGTTGGTTATAGGGAAACACAGAACAATAATATCCCGATAATTAATTAAATCGAAATTTCTATATTTAATTAAGTTGAACATTTTATAGAAAGTTAAATAATAATGCCACCAAATTTCTGCAAATTAATGAGACATGATAATAAGAAACTACCAATCTCAATTACATACTTTGTTATGCTAGCTTGAGTCCTATCTCTTAGCTTGATGGATATTTGTCATTAAATATCTCCATCTTGCTTAATTAACAAATAAGGAAATCAAACAATTAAGTACTTAATTACTAATAAACCTACATTTATAGTGAAAATGTGGTACTAATTTCAGTGTGGATAGGAAAAATTATTGTGATATTGGAACAACTTAAAATCCTTATTTGTTTAATTAATATATTTAATGAGTTAATTATGGAGGCACGAGGTCACACTGTGTTTTAGTTCATATGCATTATGTTAGTTGATGCGGTGTAAAGCTTGTAAACATAATTAAAAATGTTAATAGAAGTGTTAAGAGTTGATGATGCTTAATTATAAATAATTATTCGTGCTATCCTCATCTATTAGCTAGCTACTTTTAATTATAACTTTAAGTCTATACTTTACTATTTTAGTTTGTTTGGACGTTTATATATAAGAAAAAAGTATTTGGAGTATAAAAAAAATTAGGGTTTTATAATGGTGATGATGTAAGCTGGCTACTTGTTGAACTACTTAAAGAAAATTAATAGTGTTGGAGATAAGTTGAGTGGTCCAAAGTCAATTAATTTCGACAAATTTTTGTGATGTCACCATTTGAATAGTGGGAATAAAAGTATTAGTTTTTCTTTAGACGCGTGGGCTAATGGTTTACCGTCATAGATTCCCTCTGAGTTTATAAGTAATTTTTTCTGTTTAGCCTTATAGGTCTAGTAATAGATAATTAATCCAATGTGATTGTCGAATCTCCTCACAAACTATAATTAAACATTGTTGCTTAAACTATATAGATTCCAATTTTTTAGCTAGTTAATTATTGGGGTGAATTAACTTTGAAGTTCCTTCAATAACAAAGATTATTGTACTTTATACAACTAATGCAACTAGTGGATGGAACTAATGACTTTTTCCTAGATCATTGAAATTTTGAAATGTATAGATGTTTTGAAATCTTTTGAAGTAGATCCTAAAACAATACTAGTTCATTATCTACTTGCTAAAATGATCACAAAACACATAACTAGAGAGGAAATGTTCAAAAGATGAGTGACTTGTGACACAAATACTTTTATGCATTGGTGTTGAGTGGAATATCAATCGGATTTCATTTTTACAAAGTCGCTTATGAATTTGATGATATTATATTTAATAAAGTCAGATAATGAGAATAACAACAATTATATTAATAACTACAACATCTGTGACGATGAATGACTAGAGTGTTACGACACGCAACTATGTCAACGATTTCATTCGTTGTTTTAGTATAAAGTTGATATAATAAACACTTCAGAAGTCTTACGCTAACTAAAAGTAAGTCGGAAGCAGACGTATGTCTGCTTTTTCTTTGAAACACTTTAGTATTGCAAAATCATCAAAATCAAAATAATGAATTAGGACATTTCTTTCACTTTAAGAAGTCTAAAATTGATTTTTTAAGATAATTAGGGAAAGTGGTTTCCTTAACAGTTAAAAGTAGATTTTTTTGATATTAATAAACAAAAACTAACTCAATTTTTCCATATTAACATATTCATTCATACTATTAGACTTGTAAATTGTCTTCCTCGAACGATAGATTAATTTGTGTTCTAATCGATAATAATTACCATTTTAGTTGATAAATTGAAATTTAAACGAATATTTTTTGTTGGTGATATTGTATTTACAAATGTTGCTAGCATTTTTTGTGATATGCATTAAGCATTTAAGCAAGTCCTTGCATTTGAATTTTTTTATTATTGTTGTAAGGATTTTTCTTGATATAAAAAAGATAATGATAATTTTTTTTTTTCGCTATAATATTTCAAACTACTACTGAGAAAAGTAAATTTTACAACTTTATAATTCATATCATCCAAGTAGCTTATGCGTATTAGTAATTGACCGTGTTTCCTGAATATTTATGATTTAAAAAATAAATTTATATTTAAATTACAAAAAGAAAATAATTAATGAAATAAATATCAATATTTACTACTTGTACATGTGAAAGTACATTAATTAATTAGATTAAGCTTTGGAGTTAATAATTTGTTTCACTATAAGAGAACAGTTTGGTTATGAGCCAACATGTTCTCTAATCATGAAACAACTTGAATTTGACTTTTTTAAGCTTAATTTAAGGAAGAAAAAAATAGAACTAGTCTATCTAATACCATTCAGCATTATCAATCTTGAAATAAGCATACTCCATAGATGTTCATGTATGTATATATAAGAGTGGTGGAAGCTACAAATCAAGCTTTGAAAATGTCTATAAATGATTTAGTTGCAATTACTTGCACTTTAATCTTTATTAATTATAAAAAAAAAAATTAGAAGTACTATTTCTTATGAAATATCTTGTTACATATGTCATTTTTTAACATATTCTTCTCAAATAATAAACAAAGAAAAGTATGAATACAATTATACAACTAAACGATCGAAGACTATTGATTAATTTTCCAATGTAGATCTCACATTTTAAATTGCAATAAAAAAATAAGGGTAATAATAGTTGGCTATGTTTTATGACTTCTTCTAGAATTTGTATTTTATTAGATGGGTATCAGTTCTGATAGCTAAATTTATATAGGAAATTTTTCAACAAAAAAAAAAAAAATTTATATAGGAAATAAAGAGTAAACAAAACAAACAATAAAAATTGAAATATGTATATTTATAATCAGTGGACATTAGTCCGGACTTCCAAATAAAGTAATAACTAAATTAAATGTGGAAAAATTACTTTGCTCTTTGATTTTTTAATTAAAATTTTGCATCATTATAAACACAGTTAATTATTGTATATTTGAAATAAACAAACAAACTCCTACTCTTTTTTCAACTTACAAAATTAGAAACTTAATTATCCTAATAATATTACAGAAAGTCTTGCAGTAGCGTCACATATGTATGACGCATGCCGGGGTACATTACATTTTACGTGCAACTATTTATATCTCGCACAAACGTTTTGTACCTGGATCATCTTTAATGATGCTTTATGACTTATGTAGTTAGTTTATCGATCTCCTGTCACTTGTTTCACACATTATGTTTGTAAGAACATCATTGAAGATATTTTTTCTTGTTGAAAGAAAAGAACATCATTGAAGATGATCCGAGTATTATTCCTTATTTATATATAGTTATTTGTCACTATGTGTGCATTGGATATCAAAAATCAAATGGATTGTCACGAAATACCACCTAACATTGTGAGTTCGCACTTTCAGATTAGAAACAAATTGTAAAATTTAATCTATCAAATTTGCGCGACCTCTCTCAATAGAAAAGAATGATTTTTAGTTATTCATGTTTGTTTAAACTTTATCTATATCTATATATATA